>JAODAL010069139.1:0-16494 GCA_025379985.1 Phyllomedusa bahiana | reverse complement strand
TTCGGGGAAGATCGGGGGAAAAGACTTCAGGAACCTTTTAACAACCAGATTGAAAAAGCCCATGCAGGGCGCATGGCCACCCCTCCTCGGTGCAGCCGCGGACACCTGTTCCCCCCATTGTCGTCACCATGGTTCCGATTTTAGTTGGCGCGGAGAAAGCCACACATCGATTTCTTGCTGGCATGACGCGGAGCAGTTCCTCCCCATGTGACTTTCGTTCGCCGAGGCAAGCCAAGGTGTAGAACTGGGGACACCGCTGTGCCCTACAATGTGGTATGATGGAGCAGTACTTGTGGAGGCTGATATGGGGGTTGTGGTGGAGGAGGGGGAGGCGGACATTGGCGCAGGAGCACCAGTTTGACCACGTGGTGGAGAAAGCGGCGTCTCCTGCCCAAGTTGTTGGTGTGCCTGGGCCGGACGCACATCACCCAGGGGCCCCGTAAGGACTGTACTGGCCTGACCGTAGTTACAGCCCCAGACGTCCGCGTGCCGGTGCACCTTGGAACAAACCGATAAGCTTAAGGACTGGCCCCTTCTGTTCTACTTTTTATGAAGTGCGGGTACTGCTTTTTGGGAAAAGAAATTAGGCTGGAAACTCTCCATCCGGTGGGCACAAGCCATTAATTCTCTGAATGGTGCAGAGTCCAACCATTTGGAAAGGGAGGGACTGCAGTACAACAACTTGGACAGGAGCACGGTCAGCTGCTGCACCTTAGGAGGGTTTTGGAAGCATAACTGTTGTCTCTTTGCAATCGCCTCGGTCTGAACGACTGCTGGCGCCATGAGTGCAGAGCAGGAGCATCTGGACCGGGAGATGATGTCAAAGAGAAACAGCTCCCTTCGCAGAGGGGGTGGAGCTTGACTGGCTGAATGGCATGCGGGGCTACTGGGCGCTGCTGCTGCTGTTGCTGCGCGGCAGGATGGACCACCACATCTGAGCCACGTTTCTCCAGGCCCGGATGGTGACGCTGCATGTGTTGACGCAGGGCCGTGGTGCCAACGTTAGCTCCCGGCCAGCTTTCTTTCGCTTACAGATTCTACAATACCCATATTCGGCTCCCCCGGGTTTGGTCTTAGCAAAGAATCGCCACCCGCCGAGAAATCGGTTTTTACCGCCAACGCTCCGCACTGAGTGACTACTGCCGCCTGCTGCCTCCTGAGCCCTGTGCCGCTTTTTCTTGGACCTGCGAAGCGGGTTTTTACCCCGTGGCCCTTGGCTCCCGACCTCACACTGCTGCATCCTGCTGACCACGGCCACACGACCCACTTGCTGGCTGCGCCGCTGCCTGACGCGCAAGCTAAACGCCCTCTTCTCCTGACGATGATGAAGCCCTTGCCTCCCCCGGCTCCCAAGTGGGGTTTGGCTACATCATCATCTATTTGTTTTCATCGTCACTGCTTTTCCTCATCACCGGTCTTGGTATGCAGAGGCTGACCCCCCACACTGACCTCCCATGCCACTCTCAACATCTATACTTTGCCGCCTACTGCAAGAAGCAGGGGATATTGGCCCCCTTTCTTCGCTGCCCAAATAGCTGCTGACTGCCCTCCTCAAATTGTTCTCCTCGCTATATATGGCGCTCAGCCCAGACCACATAGTAGATCTCGGCTGAGGGAACCGGATGGGCAGAGGCGGGTTGAGGACGGTGGAGGGCCGCTGACCCGCTCCCGGGCCATGCCAACTAAGGGTTGTGTCCCGGTTCCCACCGACACTTGGCTGGGGTTGTCAGATGTCATCTGGGGGGGAAGTGGATGACCCCGTCAACCAATCAAGACCATGGGTTGCTGAACAACACACGGGCGCTAGATGACAGCGGCAGTTTTTGTGCCTCAACCGAGTGACCCCTTGCGACGTCCCCTTGCTGTCTGCGACCTGGGCCTGGAATGTTGTGCTTGCCACTCCGGTGAGAGCCGCCACTCTCGTCTGACATACTGTTTGTTTTTAAATGTTGAGAAGATATCTGTATATGATAAATACACACCCTGTATTTGACGCCAAATGAACCCAGTAAGAAGTTGGGAAAACCCTTGGATTTAAATTGCGCTCCACAAATGGGCAGGAAAAATTGACTTGTATGTGCGTTTAAAAACTCTGTGTATTTTATAAATTTAAAAAAGGCTTAATTAACCTTGGGAAATATAAAATTATGTACAGATTTTTCTGTGGCGGTGAAAACAAAGTTTCTTTACTGAGTACAACTGCAGACAACGCTTAATTAACCCTGGATGTAAATTGCGCAAAAGAATTGAGCAACGCAAAAACAAAGTAGCTTTGTAGCGTGTTACAATTGCGTGTTTTCTATGCCACACAAAAAGGGAAAAAATTGTAATTAACCTTTCGCTTGTGAATAATGCTACAGGAAAAAATGTATATATTTGGCGTGAAAATGACGGTTTCTTGGGGTCAGCACACCAGCAAAAACAAACTCTTTAATTAACCCCCCTGGATGTAAATTGCGAAAAAAGAATTGAGCAAACCACTAAACTTGTAGATTTGTAGCGTGTTACAATTGCGTGTTTTCTCCCGGGCCCCACACAACAAGAGATAAAATTGTAATTAACCTTCGCTTTGAATTATGCTCAGGAAAAAATGTATATATTTTGGCGTGAAATGACGGTTTCTTGGGGTCAGACACCAGCAAAACAATGCTTAATTAACCCTGGATGTAAATTGCCGCCAACAATTGGGCCACCACAAACTAGTAGCTTTGTAGCGTTTTACAATTGTGTGTTTTTCTATGCCACACAAAAAGAGTTAAAATTGTAATTAACCTTCGCTTGTAAATTTGCTACAGGAAAAATGTATATATTTTGACTTTGAAAATGACGGTTTCTTGGGGTCAGCACACCAGCAAAACAACTCTTAATTAACCCCTTAATGTAAATTGCGCAAAAGAATTGAGCAACCACAAACTAGTAGCTTTGTGCGTGTTACAATTGCGTGTTTTCTACCCCACACAACAAGAGATAAAATTGTAATTAACCTTCGTTGTGAATTATGCTACAGGAAAAATGTATTATTTAGCGTTGAAAATGACGGTTTCATGGGGTCAGCGCACAAGCAAAACAACGCTTAATTAACCCCTGGATGTAAATTGCGCCAAAAAATTTGGGGCCACCACAAACTAGTAGCTTTGTAGCGTGTTACAATTGGTGTTGTTTACGCCACCAACAAGAGATAAAATTGTAATTAACTTCGCTTGTGAATTATGCTACAGGAAAAATTTATATATTTTGGCTTTGAAATGACGGTTTCTTGGGCCAGCACACCAGCAAAACAGTTTAAATTTAAACCCCCTGGATGTAAATTGCGCAAAGAATTGAGCAGCCAAATGAAGTGGTTTTTGTATTGTAAAAACGCTGTTTTTTTTAAATGAAATACAACAGGAACTGGCTTAGACCCCACTTGGATATTGAATGTATATGCAGCTGCAGTGGACCCCATACGGGATTTCAGATCAATCCCCCAAAAAATTAGAAATAAAAACATTAAGAAAACCATCCTGAGACAAGCAAAAGACACAAAATCGCTGTATAAAAATCAGTTCTTCGTGAGGCTATCACAATCAGCCGGGGGCACCCCTTTCCCCTATCAGTACGTGAGGGGTGTGAGCTTGCGGCGGCCCTGGACTTATATAGTGCGGTGAGTCACAGAATCCCCCCGTTTGACTGGCTTCTCTCTGCACATGTCAGCAGGCTATCCCCTTTTTCCCCCCAGATGCTTTCCCCAGTAGCGCCAGTCTCGCCCCCTTTTTCAATCAAAAAGCACCTTCGTTCCCCAAGTACCCCAAACTTCGATTCGTTCAGAACCCAAGTTTTTTCCTGAAATTCTAAACAATTCCACTTCGTTAGAATCGATTCGCCCACTCTAGTCGTGGATGTAAACTGAAAAAACCACTCGGTTTTTTTTTTTGTAGTCTTTTATCCCATCACCCCCTCGAGGGTTTCCTCACAACCTCAAAAATCAGATTTCAGGTGTGTTGGATCATTATTATGACATTCCATAAGTCGAGCTATCGGTGTGTCCCTCCTATGTCTGATATCCCCTAGATCAGCGGTGGCGAACCTACGCATGCCAGGCCGGCCACCGCTGCCTTCCTGCACTTTCACCCGGACGCCGCGCCGGGAGGGCTCGGCGTCCGAGTCACAGAGTCAGACCTGGGGCCTTCGGGAGTCCCAGGCCTACCGCAGTGCGAGTCGGGACCTGTTGAGGGTGCACGCGGGCCCATGCACTCAGCTGGCAGCGACGTGATGTAATTAAGTCATCGCGCCGCTGCCTGTTCTCGAGCGCACAGTCAGTCATAGGCTGTGCGCCCGAGGAGCTGCCGGAGGAGCGTCCCTGTGCGGGGAGAGAAGAGGAGTGCACGGCTGGGACGGAGGTAAGGTGAGTATTAGTGTTTTTATTTTACTTCTGTAATATATATACTGCTTTGGGGAGCCTATCTATATACAGGCTGGCGGAGAGCTGGCTATATACAGGCTGGGGGGGCAGGCTATATACAGGCTGGGGGAGCTGGCTATATACAGGCTGGAGGAGAGTGCAGGCTATATACAGGCTGGGGGAGAGTGCAGGCTATATACAGGCTGGGTGGGCAGGCTATATACAGGCTGGAGGAGCAGGCTATATACAGGCTGAGGGGGTCAAGCTATATACAGGCTGGGGGAGAGTGCAGGCTATATACAGACTGGGGGGGCAGGCTATATACAGGCTGGGGGGCAGGCTATATACAGGCTGGGGGAGAGCCGGCTATATACAGGCTGGAGGAGCAGGCTATATACTGCTGGGGAGAGCTGGCTATATACTGCTGGGGAGAGCTGGCTATATACTGCTGTGGGGAGAGCTGGCTATATACTGCGATGGGGAGAGCTGGCTATATACTGCTGTGGGGAGAGCTGGCTATATACAGGCTGGAGGAGCAGGCTCTATACAGGCTGGGGGAGCTGTTATATACAGGCTGGGGGAGAGTGCAGGCTATATACTGTTGGGGAGAGCTGGCTATATACTGCTGGGGAGAGCTGGCTATATACTGCTGTGGGGAGAGCTGGCTATCTACGGCGTGGGGAGCTGGCTATATACAGGCTGGAGGAGCTGGCTATATACAGGCTGGAGGAGCTGGCTATATACAGGCTGTGGGAGCTGCTATATACAGGCTGGGGGAGCTGCTATATACAGGCTGGGGGATAGTGCAGGCTATATACTGCTGGCGAGAGCTGGCTATATACTGCTGTGGGGAGAGCTGGCTATATACTGCTGTGGGGAGAGCTGGCTATATACAGGCTGGGGGAAAGCTGCTATATACAGGCTGGAGGAACTGGCTATATACAGGCTGGAGGAGCTGCTATATACAGACTGGGGGAGAGCTGGCTGTATAATGCGGTGGGGAGGTGGGTATATACAGGCTGGAGGAGCTGGCTATATACAGACTGGGGGAGCTGCTATATACAGGCTGGGGGAGCTGGCTATATACAGGCTGGAGGAGCTGCTATCTACAGGCTGGGGAAGAGCTGGCTATATACTGCTGGGGAGAGCTGGCTATATATCGCTGGGGAGAGCTGGCTATATACTGCTGGGGAGAGCTGGCTATATACTGCTGTGGGGAGAGCTGGCTATATACTGCTGTGGAGAAAGCTGGCTATATACTGCTCTGGGGAGCAGGCTATATACATACTGGAGGAGCTGGTTAAAAACAGGCTGGGGGAGCTGCTATATATAGGCTGGGGGAGCTGGCTATATACAGGCTGGAGGAGCTGCTATATACAGGCTGGGGTAGAGCTGGCTATATACTGCTGGGGAGAGCTGACTATATATCGCTGGGGAGAGCTGGCTATATACTGCTGTGGGGAGAGCTGGCTATATACTGCTGTGGGGAGCTGGCTATATACTGCTGGGGAGAGCTATCTATATACTGGCTGGTGGGGAAAGTTATCTATCTGTATAATGGCTGGTGGAGAGAGCTATCTATCTGTATACTTGCTGGTGGGGAGAGCTATATATCTGTATACTTCCTGTGGGAAGCTATCTATCTGTATACTGCCTGTGGGGAGCTATCTGTCTGTATACTGCCTGTGAGGAGCTATCTGTCTGTGGGGACCTGTATACTGCCTGTGGGGACCTATATCTATATACCTATCTGCCTGAGGGGACCTATATCTATATACCTGCCTAATTAAGGGGACCTATACATTTACCTAACTTAGAGGACTTATATAATTATAAGTAAGGAGTTGCTGGAAAAGTGTTGGACCAGGAGAAATCAGCATGAAGGTGTGAACCGGATGGAGAAGAAACCAGAATGTGAAGACTCATTGGAAAAAACGTCACATGTGAGTCACTAAATGTGCCTGAAATGTAATCTCCTTATATGTGTGTAAGTGAAATTGGTTTATATTCAGAAATTGGTGTTGGCGGTATTATTCAGTCACGATGTGGTGGTGGTGGTGGTGTTGTGGTATTATTCAGTCACTATGTGGTGTTGTTGTGGTATTATTCAGTCACTATGTGGTGGTGGTGTTGTGGTATTATTCAGTCACTATGTGATGGTGGTGTCGTGGTATTATTCATGGAAATCCCTAAAGAAGCATTTATGCTATCTATCATACATGAAAAAACTTTGAGATTCTTGGTTCACATATTTTTGATCAAAAAATGCTTAAGCTGCCCACGAAATTACAACGTGATCTCAGGTTGGGCAGTCCTACGCTATTTTACCTCTCAATAGAGCCAGATCCAGGCCTCTCACTGGGTCAACCGACATCCATTATCCAGAGAGAAAGAATATAAAAAAACACCAAACCTGCAAGCTGCACTCTTATAACAGCCTGTGAAAGTGGGTGTGGTGCAGAAAACCAAAATGGAGGCATATAGATTAAAAGCAATATACGTCAAATACAACGTATGGTTCTGCACAAAAAAACATTTCTGAAAAAAAACACTATGCAAACCTGGGTGCCACTGGCAGGGTTGCGGCACATATATATATACACACGCACACCACTACCAGCGGCACACGACTGCAAAAAGGGCAATACATTACATGGAAATACCTAAAGAAGCATTTATGGTATCTATCATACATGAAAAAACTTTGAGATTCTTGGTTCACATATTTTTGATCAAAAAATGCTTAAGCTGCCCACGAAATTACAACGTGATCTCAGGTTGGGCAGTCCTACGCTATCTTTACCTCTCAATAGAGCCAAATCCAGGCCTCTCACGGGATAAACCGACCTCCATTACCAGAGAGAAAGAAAATAAAAAAAACCACAAACCTGCAAGCTGCACTTTATAACAGCCTGTGAAGTGGGTGTGGTGCGGGAAAACCAAAATGGAGGCATATAGATTAAAAGCAATATACGCCAAATACAACGTATGGTTCTGCACAAAAAAACATTTTCTGAAAAAAAAAACACCAAACCTGCAAGCTTCATGTATGATAGATAGCATAAATGCTTCTTTAGGGATTTTCATGTAATATTTTGCCCTTTTTGAAGTCGTGTGCCGCTGGTAGTGGTGTGCGTGTGTATATATATATATATGCGCCGCAACCATGCCAGTGGCACCCAGGTTTGCTTAGTGTTTTTTCAGAAATTTTTTTTGTGCAGAACCATACGTTGTATTTGGTGTATATTGCTTTTAATCTATATGGGGAGGAAGGGGTGCCTCCATGTTGGTTTTCTGCACCCGCCCACTTCACGGGGCTGTTTTTAAGGGGTGCAGCTTGCAGGTTTGTTTGTTTTTTTATTTTCTTTCTCTCTGGATAATGGAGGTCGGTTGACCCAGTGAGAAGCCTGGATTTGGCTCTAATGAGAGGTCAAGATAGCTTAGGACTGCCCGACCTGAGATCACGTTGTAAGTTCGGTGGTATTATTCAGTCACTATGTGGTGGTGATTTGTGGTCATGGTGTTGTGGTATTATTCAGTCAACTGAGCACCTGTGTACACTGCTATCTACCACTATATGGTCACTGTATGGTAGAAATATGGCAGAGGGATGGGCTAAGCGGCTGTCACATCCCTTGTATTAATTGTTGTGCGGCCCCGCTTCCCAACGTTACTTCCCTGCTTCGTGCCGACATCGGTGGCACTTTGCGGTAACTAAGGTATTTTTCGGTCGCAGTTTCGGCACTCGGTCTCAAAAAGGTTCGCCATCACTGCCCTAGATGCTCACCAACTCATCTTCTAAATTGTCTTTGTCTTTCCAACATATCCTAGCGGGCAAGTACAACTACATAGATAAATGACTCCTTCACTCTTACAGTTGGAAAAATCTCTCTTCACAAAAATTAGATCGCATATTTGTGAAGAGAGATTTTTCCAACTGTAAGAGTGAAGGAGTCATTTATCTATGTAGTTGTACTTGCCCGCTAGGATATGTTGGAAAGACAAAGAGGCAATTTAGAAGACGAGTGGGTGAACATCTAGAAGATATCAGACACAGGAGGGACACACCGATAGCTCGACATGTATGTGAATATCATAATAATGATCCAACACACCTGAAATTTTCGATTATTGAGGTTGTGAGGAAATCACCTCGAGGGGGTGACTGGGATACAAGACTACTCAAAAAAGAAACCGAGTGGATTTTCAGATTACATGCCACGACCCCTGATGGTCTCAATGAAAGCTTTCAATTTGGCTGTTTTTTATAATGTTTTTCATAATTTCAGTTTTTTGGTCCTTTTCTTTGGATTTTGTTGTGAGTGCAATCAGTTGAGAATATCATACCAAACTTGGGTATAGTCTCTTGATTATCAATATTGCCAGAGTATATAGTATTGTTATATCTTTTTGTATATTTTCCCTCTCTACCCATTACTCTACTCAGCCTTAATTATTGGCATTTTATTTAATTCCTTGTATATCGGACTATTAAATGTAGCCTTACTTATCCTTTATTGAGTCTCTATAGTAAGCACCTTGTTGGTAGTCTCCGCTATTATAGCTATTGTATCTATTGTATTTTGTATATGTGGAGAGCGCCCATGTCTGTGGGGCGCGTGCGCGCCTGTCTGCTGGCTGTGCCGTTGAGACTTGGGGCGCGTGCGCGTCTGCACTCGTTTGCCAGTCTAGTTTTTTAGTCGGGGCGCACGTGCTGAAGTTAGTCATTTTCGTTTTGTCACTTCCGGTTTAACGGAGCGGGAGGCGCGCGGAACATGCGGTGCTTGGCGTCTCTGTTTTGCAATTGCGCATTAGCAAGGACTTTATTCTTGTGTATGGGTGAGTAAAGCGGCACTGGATTGGCTGAGTGGCCTATATGGTTAATAGGGGTTGGTATATAAGTGGTATATGTTCTGGCATTTACTTATGGCCTCATCATGCCATCACCTGGACCATCATTTCTCATTACAGATATATATAATATTATCCCCTGATGAACCATATTTTGGGGAAACGCGTCGGGATTTATGTCTGTGTTCTTAATGTTTTTCACTGTATAATCTAGTTAGTTAGGGTGAGTCGCCGAGAGGTGGGGTCGCGCTTTTCGGGGCGAGTGCTCTATCTGGATAGGACTAGTGTAGTAATAAAGCTTTTTTTGTTCATCCGGCATATACTGGTCCAATGGGATAACGGAGTCTACTGTGACAAAGTCTTCAGAATCGTGAGTTTTTGATCACATTTCCCTCCCTCTTATAGGAGCACCTGATCCTGCTAATATGTATGGTGTATAATGTCCTTTTGTTGCTGTGATTAGCTGGACATTGACCATTTGTTCTTGTACTTAGGTATTGATATACACCGGGTACTGTATACAGCTATACAAATGGATAGTGGCTATATATGTGAGGCCATTATATATAAAGGATAAATATTTTTAATGCACATCTATTAAAGGTTATTGTTTTAGGAATTTTTCTTTTGATCTGTGAGACGGTTTTCTACATTCCTATTGCTATTTCTTTTTTTCTGTGAGTTATAATTAAAACCACTTGGTTGGTGGTTGAGTCCACTATCAGAACCACTGTCCTTTTCTACCTGTACACATATCCAACACACATGTCTGTCTGCTGCTCCCCTCTTTCCATATTTGCTATAAAACAACCTTCTTCAGGACCCATGCCACTTTCTCTAATTAGCAGGCCTATCTTAATGCGGCCCCTGGGCAAAGCAGTGCAGTGGGCCTTGCCCAAACATTGGATATCACACCAGGCTATGCCCTTAATCACGTCCAAACATAGCACCACACAATATCATGTCTTTAACCACCTCCTAGCACACCTAATAATCCCCAATTGTGGCCTGAAGCTTTAAAATCATCATTTTACCTGCACCAGGATGCTCCCATGATGTCTTGTAGGCTGCTCCGGGACATACATCAAACCCCCTGAGGCCCCTATGTTGTAGGGTCCCACAACAACTGGCTAGTTTGTCCAATGGATAAGACAGTCCTGGTTTTTAGTCAACACTGTGTCCCATAAACAGCAGGCCACAGTATTGATAGAATTTAGAATATGTACTGTATTTACAGTATATTTAAGTGTTTAACAAAACATTATATGCCTGTATAGTCTATGTACCATGGGTAACTTTATTAGATTTACCATTGGCAGTTATTAGATTTCCACTATTTATAAGAGGTCTACAGACTTTCTATTCATATTAACCAAAGATGAAGAAAAGTATCCTCTTGTTTTCCTATGAACACAAAAAACCAAAGCTGAAAATTGCTCAATGTTATAATTTTTCTCACCATGCTCAATATATCAGATTCGGTATTGATATTAAAAATGCATAATTGCTCCCCAGGAACATTTCCTTGAAAATACATTTGGATTCCTCACCATTATAGAATGATGAATAGTGTAGTAGTTATTTTCAATACTGCCAGTCATTTTGCATGTAATACACTGAATGCTGCTCTTCAGCATGAGAAGAATTAGAAACAGATGGTCTTATCATCTCTCAGTTTCAACTGATGTGTGATGAATCTGTGGTAGTGGAAAATATAGTATCTAAGTCTACTTGTTACATATGCTTCTGATTAACTTCCTTTGAAAAAATCCTTTTATTAAAAGTCATGAATGTGGTTATGCAAGTGGCTTGAACAAGCTGATATGGCATAAATTGCAATCAGCAAGAGCTATTTCAGCATAGTGGCATATGACATAAATCAAATATTAATTATGGCTTAGTAACATCAGAGACCATTGTCAGGTATGGAATCATCTCGGATGTAGAGTGACACATAGCACACACACTTCAGAAAATAAGCAGCACAGCAATAATTAAAATAAAAAAATCGGAAATTCAAGCATCTAAATTATGCCACCATCAGCTATAAATATACAAATAAATATAGAATATATGCAATATTGCTAGTAGGCCAAAAACCCATTTTGATCTAATGATAATAATGATAGAGCAACAAATTAAAGGTCAGAAGAAGACATAAGACCACACATAACGTTTATGCTGTGAATTTTCTGTAGCAGAAATGTAGATGAGAGTTTAAGAAATCTTATTCACATGCTGCATGCATGTAAAAAAAATTATGCATCAAATCTCCATTGACAGGCTTGGGCTGGCCCTATGGACCCTTGTGCATGGTGGGCCATTGGCAACGGTGGACCACTGAGAATAGCAGGCCTGGGGATTTTTTTTTATGGAGTAATGTTGAGAAAGAGAAGCAGAAAGCAAGAGGCATGTGTAGTATGTGCAATCATGTATAATAGCTGTAGAGTGGGCCCCAAGAATCAACTCCAATGGTAGGGCCCAAGATTTAACTCAACTGGTGAACATCATCAATCAATTCCATGTGGCCTTTCTGTAAATGTTTGATGTCCTTGACTGTATTTGTTAAAAACGCCACTTAATAATTGTAATTACCATATATACTCGAGTATAAGCCAACCCGAATGTAAGCCGAGGCACCTACTTTTGCCACAAAAAACTGGGAAAACTTATTGACTCGAGTATAAGCCTAGGGTGGAAAATGCAGCGGCTACTGGTGAATTAAAAAATTAAAAATGGATACCAATAAAATTACATAGGCAGGTATAGGCAGTGTAATGTCCCCCATAGACAGGAATAGGCAGTTTAATGTCCCCCATAGGCAGGTTATTGGCAGTTTAATGTTCCCCATAGGCAGGTTATAGGCATGTATAGGCAGGTATATGTCCCCATTTGGCAGATTATAGGCAGGTATATGTCCCCATAGGCACGTTATGGGCAGGTATATGGACCCATGGGCAAGTATAATTTCCCTCGGCAGGTACTTGGCAGGTATATGGCCCCATTGGCAGGTATATGGCCCGATAGGCAGGTACTAGGCAGGTATATGGCCCCATAGGCAGGTACTAGGCAGGTATATGGCCCCAAAGGCAGGTAGTAGGCAGGTATATGGCCCCTAAGCAGGTTACTAGGCAGGTATTTTGGCCCCCTGACAGGTGCTAGGCAGGTAAAATGGCAGGTATTTTGGCCCATAGGCAGGTACTAGGCAGGTAAATGGCCCCATAGGCAGGTACTAGACAGGTCTATGGCCCCATAGGCAGGTACTAGGCAGGTATATGGCCCCATAGGCAGGTATAGACCGGGATATGGCCCTATAGGCAAGTTATAGGGAGGTGTGTGGCCCCATAGGCAGGTACTAGGAAGGTATATAGCCCCATAGGCAGGTACTAGGGAGGTATATGGCCCGCATAGGCAGGTATTAGGAAAGTATATGGCCCCATAGGCAGGTATTTGACTCCATAGGCAGGTACTAGGAAGGTATATGGAAACATAAGAAGGCTAAAAAAATAAATACAAGCACTTACCTCACTGCTCCGATCCCAGGTGCTCTGCTCCTTCTTTGGCATAGGCAGGATGATGTCATCATGCCGCGCATGCAGCGTGATAGCACACGCTGCCTGTGCAGGAAACTCTGGACAGCCACGAGTCTGCCGGCCGGGAGTCCATGTGGAGAGGAGGAGTGCTTGCTCTCTGCCCCGCAGTGGGATCTTCACCTGTATGTGCCCCCGGGAGTCGTTTTCGGTGAAGAGATCATCGACAACCCCGGGCCACCGAGCTTCTGGATGCTGTCGGTAAACTGGGACTTCTGTATGTGGGGCCCCTTTTGAGGAGTTGCATGTGGGCAGAAGTGTCTCTGTCAGCGCTCAAGCCACCCCAAAGGCCCCCCCCAAGGACACCAACAGTGACTCGATTATAAGCCAAGGAGGGATTTTTCAGCACATTTTTTGGCTGAAATACTTGGCTTATACTCAAGTATATACGGTATATTTCCCATTCCCATTTAAAGCCACATTTTGAATTACAGGCAACAGGATCTTTAGTTTGGATCCTTGTTTTCTAAGGCCGTGTTCACATGGCTTATTCAAGCCGTAATTGGGGCCGGATTGCCCCAATTCCGGCTTCTTTAAGGGGCGGGTGCGGGGGCGTTTCCCGACCCCATTGATTGCATTATCCACGGCGGTATTCGCCTGGTAAGTGAGGGGGGACTTTCTCCCCCCCCCGGCGGATTGCCGAGCGGTGAGGGCGCGGGAACCCCACTGTTCTCTATGAGAACTGTGGTTTTCCCGAAATTTATGGGGGATTGGAGCCGTACTGCAGCGCAAACCCGGGCCCCGCGCAGTACGGCTCCAATCGCGGCGAAAAATAAGCCGTGTGAACGGCCCCTAACTGTATCATTGCACTGCCAGCTCTGATCATTTTATGACTTCTACAAAGTTACCGAAAGCTAACTTGGCCTAGAATTTTGTAGAAAGTTTGTAGTAAAATACATGAGTAGGTTCTGTTATTTGCATAAATGCAGCTAGACTAAAACCCAAATTCTTTTTGGACCTTTTCTGCCGAACAGGAATCAGCCCGAAATTAATGGAAAGTTCCCAAAAAGTAGAAATTTTCCCCTTTAAAAAAAATAAAAAAATATTTTTGTTTGAACTTTCCGTTGGAAGACCTGCACTGATTCCTGGTTGTGGCAGATAAGGTTCACCAAAAGAACCATGTTTTATGTTTTGTAATCATCCACCTCATAATGACCAGCGGGTGCTTAGTGTGAAGCCTCTGGGCCACCGAAACCCTAGATGGTAGGCTACTATTAATGACAGCCAAAATGCAGGACAAGGACACTGGGTGCTGGCAGAGATGACGGGTCACAGGCCAGCGTAGTCATAGGTAGATGAGAGAATCCTAGGCAAGACAGGAGACAGGTAAAAAGGGGCAAAACAGCAGGTAACAGCAGAACGGAGGTACAGGAACAGCAACCTAGACACAGCGGGATTAACTGAAGACTGGAAGCTGGTCCAAGGCAGGTAGCTAACAAGTAAGACAGCAGAATACAGCAGAAACAGAAATACTGGTATGAGACTGCAGAAGGCGGGGAACAGAGAATAAAACCCGGGGAAAAAAGTAACAGGATAAAAAATTGTAGATAGCCCCAAGGAATAATGGGAGGAAAAAGAAAAACCCGAGGTCAGGATCAGGTGTAATTCAGTGAAATGCCCGGAAAAAATGGGGTAAGTTCCTTTTAAAAAAGAGGTTTTTAGGTCTTTTTGGGCAGGTAATTGGACACGTCCCTTTAAACCCATACTAGCGAGCACACACATGTCCTAAGGAGAGTGTGCAGACCCAGACAGGAACAGGAATGAGAAAATGTAAGTAGCAATAATAACAGGGGACACAGCAACAGGTATAGGAACCGGGGACATAAAAAAGGCTGTAGAAAACATCCCCGGGGCCAAGCAGCACCCGTGGTATGAATATAGACAGGACAGAAGCAGGATCATGGTCATGTCCATGGCCCAGAACAAGGGCTGCGATATGGACCATGACACACCTCCACAAGCTTCCTGGAAACTGGTAGCCATTAATACCCCTGCAGCAGACTCCATCACACAGTTCCAACTTATTTGAATGCTTCACAGAGTGTTTTTCCTTCTATAGTACAACTTCCAAAGATTAGCATATACTATTTCATATACATTAACATTTGCAAAGTCACCTTACTGTGCTAGGGTGAGCTGGTCTTTGTATTTTTATCTCTTTTATAAAGCAAGCTAAGCAATTGTCATGACAAGTCTCAGTTTATGCAGTATCCATTGTGACATTACATCATACCAACTCTCCCGGATTTAATGTTTCTGCTTATTTACACTTTCCCCTTTTGGACTGCTTTGGATTCATGGACTGCGTTGGACCTTGGATCTACTTTTTTTTAAATAAAATGGTTAAAGAAGGCTGTTGTCAGGAGTGTTTATTTAAAAGCTGTGTGTGCTTATTGTCTGTGTTTTGTTTCCATTTAATTTCAGTGTTAGTAATGGAGACATCTGACAGATGCCTCTCCATTACTATCCCTAAGGCTTGGTGTCAGCCAGGAGTGGTTTTTGTCACCCCAAGGCTGACACTAACCCTGTTTCACTATTACCACAGTACCAAATGCACCAGGGATATTGGGAAGAGCCGGGTTACCATCAGACGTAGTCCCTCCAATGTGATGATCCACTTCTGCAGCAGCTGTAGGCTGGTATTTTTTGACTTGGAAGGGACCAGTATCTGTAGACCATTCCAGTCTGATAGTATCAGGCTGCACCAGTCTGTTTTATCCTGGCTGGTTATGGAAAATTGGGGCAAACCAACATTGTTTTTTTTTTGAAAATCATTTATTTATTGAGAATCTAAAAATAGACATCCACTGTAATGATTACAGTAATAGTTAAAAAATTGCCCATTTCTTGATTATCAATAAATAAATGATTTTTGAAAAAAAATGTGGGAACCCCCCCTTTTCATTGCCAGCCAAGGTAAAACCAACAGCTGCAGCCTGATACTATCAAGGCAGAAAGATCCACGGATATTGGCACCTTACCGTCCTAAAAACACCAGCCTGCAGCTGCCCTAGAAGCAGACCTTCACATTAGAAGATCCACTTCTAATGGTAACCTGGCTTTTCCCAGTACCCATGATACATTGGGTACTGGGTTAACATTGTGTGAGCTTTAGCGGCTATGGGATCGTGACTTCACGTGTTCAGGCAGAGACAGAGACGTATTCCAGGTGAAAATACAGGGCTTCTGTATTTTATTTAGCAGCAAACAGAAAGTACAACGTGCAAGGCATGCACAAACCAAACAAAAAAAACACAACGCCTGCCCGTCTGGGCTCTAACTAACAGAGGTCAGCTTACTGTCAGTCTGCAAGTTCACCCTGCTGGTTTTCCAGCAGGACTCCACCAAGGCTATAAAGGTAGCCAGGGGTTTGTAACCACCATAGTCACGCTTACCTGCTGACTTTTATACTCCAGGTAAACCCCGGTAGTGGAGTCAATGGGAAGTGGAGCACCCACCTGCTCTATTGCTCACTCCCAATGAAAGGCCAACCCAGGAAATGGCTGAAGCCATACTAACAGATTACGAATGTTAAACATATGTCGACAGTCTAAACTGTCGACACCTATTGAAGTTGGCCTTTCATTCCCCCAAGTCTCCTTACCTTGGGGGCATGTGTTTGGACATTGAAGGTGCTGCCAGGACACTGGCCGGGTGTACACCCTTGTACAC
>JAODAL010069138.1:0-16495 GCA_025379985.1 Phyllomedusa bahiana | reverse complement strand
TATCGAACTGCTGGTAATACAGCATGCAGCTATACTGCACGGTGACCGCTGTTAAAAATAAAAAAAAAAAAACACTACCAGGAATGCTGTTTTTTGTTCAAAATGCCTCACAAAAACCCTTTAATAAAAAGTGATCAAAGGGGCATTCCCCACCATAATGGTATAATAAAAACGTCAACTCATCCAAAAAAAAAAACAACCAAAATCAGCCCGTATACAAAACTGAAAAGTTTTTTGGCTATCAGAACAGGCAACATAAAAACAAAAATTTTTTATAGACCTATTTCTATTGTGAAAAGTAAAAAACAAAAAAACAAAAAACCCCAAATCACCCATGTCCCGACCCCCAATAATAAAGAACCAACCCAAAAATACTGCCGGCGAACGCTAAAAAATTGAAGCCCAAAAAAAAAGGGGGAATGTTTTTTCCCCCTCATTTTCTAGCCCAAGAAAAAAAAAAAAAACTTTTGGAACACCTGTGCACCCAAAAACACAATACACCCCTAGATGAGATCTATGAGCGTGCTGAATCCAAAATGGGGTGATTTCGGGAAAGGGTTTTTCACCTTTCTGGTATTTTGGGGGCTTGTAAAGCGACATCCCCCACCAAAATCGCGTTCCAAAATCCAAGAAACCCCCCTTTCCCTTTTTACCCCCCGCCATCGCCCAAACAGCAGTTTAAAACCCACTGGGGGGTATTGCTAAACGGGGAAAAATTTCTAAACTTTTGGTGTTTTTTTACCAGATGCCTTGAAAAAAAATTTAAAATTTTTTTTCAGCTAAAATTGAGATTATTAAAAAAATTTGTTTTTTAAATTTTCACCCCAAACCCCAAAAGTACCCCGGGGGGTGTAGCCCCCAAACACCCCTGGAAAACCAAAGGGGTGTAGTTTTCCAATTTTGGGGTTTTTTTTTGGGGTTAAAATTTTTTAGCCCCTTTAGGGTGTCCGCAAAATTTAAAAGGGGCCCCTAAATAAAATCGTAAGAAAATAAACCCCCAAGGGGGCCCAGAAAGGCGTTCCTCCTATTCTGGGGTTTTGGGGGTTTGACCCCCAAATAATTCACTAGGGCCACTTTAGGGGAATTCCTGGAAAACGGCAAAAATTTTGGGGGAATAAAATTTTAAATTTTTCCCATTTCCCCCGGATCCCCCTTTTTACCGTATTTTTGTAATTCCATAAAAATTGAAAACCCCCCCAAAAAAAAAATTTTAAATTTAAATTCCCCTTTGTTTTAAATTTCCCCCCCTGTAAAAACACCAAAGAGTTAATAAACTTCCCAAAAAATCCCTTTTAAAATCCCCCAAATTTTGTTTTTTAAATGGGTCCAAAAAGGGGGGTTAAACCCCAAAAAGGCCAACAAGTCCACTTAGAATGGCGGCCCCAAAAAAAAGGGTCTTGAAAAATTTTGGAAAATTTAAAAATTCCCAACAAAAAAAACCCCCCCTAATTTTGAAAAAAAAAAGGGTTTTTAAAAAATTTCCCCCCCCACGCCCCAATTAAGATAAAAAAGAAAAATTTTTTGAGTAAACACTTCAAAGCGGGAAAATTTTGGGGAATTTTTAAAAAAATTAAAAATTTTTTTCCCAAAAAAAATTTTAAAAAACACAAAAAGAACCCCCCGCCAAAAAAAATTTTTACCCCCTTAAATAATAATTTCCAAGACCCCCAAATCTCGAACACATGGAAAGGAAAGGCCCAAAAAGAAAATTCTCACAAAAATTGCACAGACAGATTTCAAAAATGGGGCTCTTTTCAAAAAGGGGCCCAAAAAAGGGTTTCCGGGCGGAAAGGGGGAAAAATTTAAAGCTTTTGTTTTCATGCTTGGTGCCCAAAAAAATTTAACCGTTTTTTTTCACCCCCAAAAAATTTAAAATTTTCCCCCTGTAGCAAAATTCACAACCCGAGGGTTTAAATTTAAAAATTTTTTTCCTTGTTGTGTAGCTTGGAAAACCCCAAAATTGAAACACCTCACAAAGTTTGTTTTTTTGGGGGCTGCCCCAAAATTTCCCTTTTGACAATTTACACCCGGGGGGGTTTAATTTTTTTGTTTTTCTGCTGCTGGGGTTGACCCAAAAAAAACCCGTTTTTTTTCACCCCCCCAAAAATTTTAAAAAAATTTTTTTTTTTCCTTTTCCAATAATTAAAAAGCAAAGGTTAGTTAAAATTTTTTAAACTTGTTTTTTGTAGCGGGGGAAAACACGAAATTGTAACACGCAAAACAAAGCTATTTAGTAGGGGGGCTGCTCAATTCTTTTTCGCAATTTACATCCGGGGGTTAAAATTTTAAAGAGTTTTTTCTGCTGCTGTGGTGACCCCAAGAAACCCGTCTTTTTCAAAATGTCAAAAATTAAAATTTTCCCTGAAGCATAATTCACAACCCAGGGGGTTTAATTTTAAAAATTTTTTTCTTTTTTTTGGGGTAGGGGTAGAAAAAAAAAAACCGAAATTTTTGTAAAACGCAAACAAAGAAAAGTATTTGTGGCTGTCAATTTTTTTGCGAAATTTTTACCCCCCGGGGTTTTTTAAAAAAAGCGAAAAATCTGCTGCTTTGTGGGGGGCCCCAAAAAAAACCGTCTTTTCCCCACCCCCAAAAAATTTTAAAATTTTTCCCTGTAGCATAATTTCACAGCGCGGGGGTTAAATTTAAAACCCATTTTTTTTTTTTTTGTTGTGTAGCGTCCCAAAACACAAAAATTGTAACACGCAAAAAAAGGGCATGGGGTTTGGTGCTCAATTCTTTTGCGAATTTACATCCGGGGGGGGTTTTAAAGCGTTTTTTTTTCTGCTGTGGGACTCCAAAAAACGTCTTTTTAAACCCCCAAAAATTTAAAATTTTCCCCTTGTACCATAATTCACAAAAAAGGGTTAATTACTTTTTTTTTCTCTTGTTGTTTTTGCGTAGAAAACACGCAATTGTAACACGAAAACAAATTTTAGTAGTTTGTGGTTGTTTCAAGTTTTTTGCACAATTTACATCCGGGGGTTTAAATTTAAAAAAAGCGTTGTTTTTCTGCTAGGGTGAAAAAAATTTAAAACCGTTTTTTTCCCACCGCCAAAAATTTAAAAATTTTTCCTGTACAATAATTAAACAAGAAAAGGGTTTAAATTACAATTTTTTCTTTTGTTTTTAAAGCGTAAAAAACACGAAATTGAACACATTTACAAAGCTGGGATTTTTGTGACTGCTCAATATTTACGCAATTTACATCCAGGGGTTAATTAAGCTTTTTTCCCTGCTGCTGTGGTGACCCCAAAAAACCGTTTTTTTCACCCCCAAAAAAATTCAAATTTTTCCTGTAAAAATAATTCAAAAAAAAAATTTTTTAAATTACTTTTTTTTCCTTTTTGGGGTATTGTAAAAAACACCCCTTTGAAAAAAAAACACGCTAAAAAGTTTAGTACTTTGTGGTTTGCTCAATTCTTTTAAACCAAAATTTACACCCAGGGGTTAATTAACCGTTGTTTTTTGCTGTGGGGGCCCACCAAGAAAACGTCTTCCCCGCCAAAAAATTACTTTTTTTTCCTTTTACCAATTTCAAAAGAAAAGGGTTTAAATTTTAAAATTTTTTTCTCTTTTGTTTAGCGTAGAAACACGCAAATTGTAACACGTACAAAGCTAGTATTTGGGCGTTCAATTTTTTTTTCCCCAAATTTAAAACCCGGGGGTTAATTTAAACGTTGTTTTTTCTGCTGTGGTGACCCCAAAGGGAAACCCGTCAGTTTCACCCCCAAAAAAATTACAATTTTCCTGAAACCAAAATTCACAAGAAAAAGGTTAATTACAATTTTTTTTTTGTTTGGGTACCGTAGAAAACACGCAATTGTAACACGCAAAAAAAGCAAAGTAGTTTGGGGGCTGCCAATTTTTTATCGGAATTTACATCCGGGTTTAAAATTAAGAATTTTTTTTTCCTGGTGGTGACAAAAAAAAACCGTTTTTTTTTCACCCCCAAAAAATTACTTTTTTTTCCTGTCCATAATTCCCAACCCAAGGGGGTTTAAATTTACTTTTTTTTCTTTTTCTTGTGGGCATAAAAAACCACGTTTTTTGTAACACGCTTAAAGCTAGTATTTTGGGGGCGTTAAATACTTTGGGGAATTTAAATCCAGGGTTAATTAACGTTTGTTCTGCTTCTGTGGTGCCCCTCCAAAAAAACTGTCTTTTTAAACCGCCCAAAAATTACTTTTTCCTGTACCAAAATTCCCAAAAAAAGGGGAAATTTTAACAAATTTTTTTCTTGTTTTTTTTAGCTTTGAAAAACACCCCAATTGTAACACGCACAAACTAGAAATTTTGGGGGTTTGTTTAAATTCTTTTGCGCAATTTACATAAAGGGGAAAAAAAAGGTTTTTTTTTCTGCCAGGGTTTGAAAAAAATTTAAACCGTCTTTTTCCCACCAAAAAAAATTATTTTTTCCCCTGTAGCATAATTTTCACAACGAGGGTTTAAATTTAAAAATTTTTTTCCCTCTTTGTTTAGCGTAAAAAACGAAATTTGGGAACACGCTACAAAGCTAGTATTTTGGGGCTGCTCAATTCTAATGGAAATTTTTAACATCAAGGGGTTAATTAAGCGTTTTTTTTCCCCTGCTGTGGGAAAAAAATTAAACCGCCCTTTTTCACCGCCAAAAATTACAATTTTTCGGTAACATAATTCCCCAATTTAAAAGGGTTTAAAATTACAATTTTTTACCCTTGTTGTGTAGCGTAGAAAACACGAAAATTGAAAAACACGCTAAAAAGCTAGTAGTTTGGGGCTTTCTTTTCTTTTCCCCAATTTTTAACATCCGGGGGTTAATTAACTTTGGTTTTTCCTGGGGTTGACCCCCAAGAAACCGCTTTTTCCCCCGCCAAAAATTCCCAATTTTTTTCCTGTACAATAATTCACAAGAAAAAGGTTTAAATTTACAATTTTTTCCCCTTGTTGGTAGCGTAAAAAAACCACGAAATTGAAACACACTACAAAAAAAAGGGGTTTGGGTGACTGCTCAATCTTTTACGCAATTTACATCCAGGGGAAAAATTTTATTTGTTGTTCTGCTGCTGTGGGGGGCCCCAAAAAAAACGTTTTTTTTCACCGCCAAAAATTAAAATTTTTCCCCTGTAAAAAAATTCCAAGGGTTTAAAATTTCTTTTTTTTCTCTTGTTGTGTAGCGTAAAAAAAAACATGCAATTGTAACACGTACAAAGCTATTATTTTTGTGACGCTCAATCATTTACGAATTTTTACATCCAGGGGTTAAAAGCGTTGTTCTGCTGCTGTGGGGGACCCAAGAAACCGTCTTTTCCCACCGCCAAAAATTAAAATTTTCCTGTAGCATAATCACAACGCGGGTTTAAATTAATTTTTTTTTCTTGTTGTTACATAAAAAACCCCAAAATTTTGTAAAACGTTTACCAAAGTTTAGTATTTTGGGCTGCTCAATTTTTTTGGGGCAATTTACACCCGGGGTTTAAATTAACCCTTTTGTTTTTCGTTTGTGGTGAAAAAATAAAAAACCTTTCTTTTTCCCCGGGCAAAAAATTAAAATTTTTCCGGTACCTTTAATTCAAAAGAAAAGGTTAATTAAAATTTTTTTCTCTTGTTTGTAAGCGTAAAAAAATACTAAATTTTTAACACGCTACAAACCCTAGTAGTTTGTGACTGCTCAATCATTTACGAAATTTACATCGGGGGTTAATTCGGCGTTGTTCTGCTGCTGTGGTGACCCCGGGGGAAACCCCCGGTTTTTTTTCACCGCCAAAAAATTAAAAATTTTTCCTGTACCATAATTCAAAAGGGGAAGATTTAATTCCCTTTTTTTTCTCTTGTTGTTTTTAGCGTAGAAAAAAAACACAATTGTAACACGCAACAAAGCTAGTATTTTGTGGCTGCTAATTCTTTTGAGCAATTTCCCACCCCGGGGGTTTAAATTTAATTTTGTTTTGCTGCTTGGTGACCCCAAAAAAAAGGTTTTTTCACCCCAAAAATTTTCAATTTTTGTACCCATAATTAAACAAGCAAAGGTTAATTAAATTTTTTTTCTCTTGTTGTGAACCCGTAAAAAAAACTTTCTTTGTAACACGCTACAAAGCAAGTAGTTTGTGGCTCCCAATTCTTTTGCGAAATTTTTACTTCCGGGGGTTTTAAATTTAAAATTGTTGTTTTGCGGGGGGGGGGGGGGGGGGGGGGGGGGGGGGGGGGGGGGGGGGGGGGGGGGGGGGGGGGGGGGGCTTGGTGACCCAAAAAAAGGTCTTTTCACCGCCAAAAATTAAATTTTTTCCTTTTCCATAATTCACAAGCAAAGGTTTATTAAAATTTTTTTTCTCTTGTTGTGTACTTTAAAAAACACTCAAATTGTAAAAAAGCTAAAAATAGTGTTTTGGCTGTCTTTTCTTTTGCGCAATTTACACCCCGGGGGTTTAAATTTAAAGCATTTTTTTTTTTCTGCGGGTGGTAAAAAAAAAAAAACGTTTTTTTTTAACCCGGCCCAAAAATTACAATTTTCCTGTAGAAATAATTCACAAGCGCGGGGTTAAATTTTACTTTTTTTTCCCTTTGTTGTGAAAGCGTAAAAAAAACACAAATTGGTAACCCGCTACAAAGTTTGTAGTTTGTGGCTGCTCAATTCTTTGCCCCAATTTACATCCAGGGGTTTAATTTTTTTGTTTTTCTGCGCGGGGGTGACCCCAAAAAAAAAACGTTTTTTCACCCCCAAAAATATTAAAATTTTCCTGTCCAAAATTTCCCAAAACAAAGTTTAAATTTTAAAAATTTTTTTCTCTTTTCTGTAGGGTGAAAACACGAAATTTTAAAAACGCAAAAAAGCAGAATTTTGTGACTGCTAAATTCATTTACGCATTTTACATCCGGGGGTTAAATTTAAAAGGTTGTTCTGCTGCTGTGGTGACCCCCAAGAAATGTTTTTTTCACCACCAAAAATTCTTTTTCCTGTCCCATAATTCAAAAGGGGAAGATTAATTACAATTTTTCTTTTGGGTTGTGTAGCGTAGAAAACACGCAATTTTAAACACGCTACAAAAGCAAGTATTTTGGGTGGCTGCCAAAATTTTTTTGCGGTTTTTAAAATCCAGGGGTTAATTAAGTGTTTTTTTTTTGGCTGGGGTTAAAAAAAAAACCCCGTCTTTCCCCGCCAAAAATTACTTTTTTTCCTGTACCCAAAATTCACAAGCAAAGGTTAATTACAATTTTTTTCTTGTGTACCCGTAAAAAAAACACACAATTGTAAAAAAACCGATACAAACCTAGTATTTTGGGTGGCTGCTCTTTTTCCCTTTTACGAAACAAAACATCCGGGTTTTTAAATTTAAGCGTTGTTTTTCTGCTGTGGTGACAAAAAAAAAACGTTTTTTTCACCGCCAAAAAATTAAAATTTTCCTCCCCCTTTAATTCAAAAGAAAAAGGTTTAAAATTAAAATTTTTTTCCTCTTTTGTTGTTAGCGTAAAAAACCGAAATTGTAAACGCTACAAAGCTAGAGTTTGTGACTGCTCAATTTCATTTACGCAATTTACATCCGGGGTTTAAATTTTAAGCGTTTTCTGCTGCTGTGGTGCCCAAAAAAAATTTCTTTTTCCCCGGCCCAAAAATTAAAAATTTTCCTCTAGCTTTAATTCAAAAGCGTTTTTTTAATTAAAATTTTTTTCTCTTGTTGTGTAGGTACAAAAACACAATTTTTAACACGCTACAAACCTAGTAGTTTGTGGCGGGCCCCAATTCTTTTACGCAAACTTAAAATCCGGGGGTTAATTAAGCGTTGTTTTTTTTCTTGTGGTACCCCTTTTTAAACCCATTTTTTTCCACCCCCAAAAATTAAAATTTTCCTGTACAAAAATTCCAAGGCAAAGGTTAATTAAATTTTTTTTTCTCTTGTTGTGAAAGCGTGGGAAAAAACCCCGCAATTGAAACACACTACAAAGCTAAAGTTTGGGGCGGGCTCAATTCTTTTCAAATTTACACCCGGGGGGTTTAAATTTAAAGGGCGTTGTTCTGCTGCTTAGTGACCCCAAGAAACCGCCCTTTTTTAAACCCCCAAAAATTCCCAATTTTTTCCTGTACCAAAAATTCACAAAAAAGGGTTTAAAATTTCTATTTTTTCCTTCTTGGGGTTAGCGAAAAAAAACCGCAATTGTAAAAAAGTTTTAAAGTAGTATTTTGGGCTTTTTAAATTCTTTTGCGCAATTTACTTCCGGGGGTTAAAATTTAAGGTTGTTCTGTGCTGTGGTGACTCCAAAAAAAACCGGGTCTTTTTCACCCAAAAAATTAAAATTTTTCCCCTGTACCCCCCATAATTCAAAAGCGCAGGGAAATTTTCATTTTTTTCTCTTGTTGTGTAGCGTACAAAACAACAAATTGTAACACCTAAAAAGCAAATAGTTTGTGGCTGTAAAATTCCCCTTTTGCGAAATTTTACATCCGGGGGTTTTAAATTTTAATTGTTGTTCTGCTTCTGGGGTGAAAAAAAAAAGGGTTTTTTAAACCGCCCAAAAATTTAAAAAATTTTTTCCCTTTGGTACCATAATTCACAAGGGAAATTAATTAAAATTTTTTCTCTTGTTGGTAGCGAACAAAACAAAAATTTGTAACCCCTACAAAGCTAGTAGTTTGTGGCTGCTCAATTTTTTTACCAACTTACACCCGGGGGTTAATTAAGCGTTGTTTTTCTGCTATGGTAAAAAAAATTAACCGTTTTTTTCCCCGCCAAAAATTAAAATTTTTCCTGACAATAATTCAAAAAGGCAAAGGTTTTAATTAAAATTTTTTTTCTCTTGTTGTTTTAGCGTAAAAAACCCACCCCAATTGTAACACCAACAAAGCTAGTATTTTTGGGGCTGCTAAATTTTTTTTTGGCGCATTTTTACACCGGGGGTTTTTCGCTCTGGGGTGACCCAAGAAACCTTTTTTTTTTCCACCGAAAAAAATTACAATTTTCCTGTACCAAAATTTACACAAGGGAAGATTAATTACAATTTTTTCTCTTGTTTGGTAGCGTAGAAAACCGCAATTGTAACCCGCTAAAAGTTAGAAATTTTTGTGGCTGCTCAATTTTTTTTAGGGAATTTACACCCAAGGTTTAAATTTAAGCGTTGTTTTTTTTCCGTGGTGAAAAAAAAAACCCGTTTTTAAAACCCGCCATAAATTAAAATTTTCCTGTACCATAATTCAAAAGAAAAAGGTTTTAATTACTATTTTTTCTCTTCTTGTGAAAGCGTAAAAAACACGAAATTTGGTAACACGCAAAAGCTATAGTTTGGGGCTTTTCAATATTTTTGGGCGCAATTTACTTTCCGGGGGTTAAATTAAGCGTTGTTCTGCTGAAGGGGTTTGACTCCAAGAAACTGTTTTTTTTCCCCGCCACAAATTAAAAATTTTCCCCTTGAAACCAAAATTTCACAAGAAAAGGGTTTAAATTAAAATTTTTTTCTCTTGTTGTTTTGGTAAAAAAACACCAATTGTAACCGTTTACAAAGCTATTAGTTTGTGGCTGCTCAATTCTTTTGAGAAATTTTAAACATCCGGGGGTTAATTGAGGGGTTTTTTTTCTGCGGGGTTTGACTCCAAAAAAACCCGGGCTTTTTCACCCCCAAAAATTAAAATTTTTTTCCTGTCCCCAAAAAATTCACAACGAAGGTTAATTACTTTTTTTTTTCTCTTTTGTGTAGCGTAAAAACACCCAATTGTAAAACCCCCCCTCCCAAAGCTAGTAGTTTTGACTGCTAAATCATTTACGAAAATTTACTTTCCGGGGGTTTAAATTAACGTTGTTCTTTGCTTTTGGGTAAACCCCAAAGGGAAAACCGCCCTTTTTCAAGCCAAAATTTAAAATTTCCCCCCTGTCCCATAATTCACAAGCAAAGGTTAATTACAATTTTTTCTTTTGTTGGGGTAGCGTAGAAAACGCGCAATTTGTAACACGCTACAAACCCTAGAAATTTTTGTGGCTGCTTAATTTTTTTGCGCAATTTACATCCGGGGGGTTAATTAAGCATTGTTCTCTGCTCTAGTGACTCCAAGAAACCTCTTTTTCCCGGCAAAATTGAAAATTTTCCTGTACCATAATTCACAACAGGGGTTAATTAAAATTTTTTTCTCTTGTTGTGTAGCGAAAGAAAACACGCAATTGAAACACGCTAAAAAGCTAGTAGTTTGTGGTGCTCAATTCTTTTGGGGGAATTTTACATCCAGGGTTTAAATTTAAAAGCGTTTTTTTTTTCTGCTCGGGGTGACAAAAAAAAACCCGTTTTTTCACCCCCCAAAATTAAAATTTCCTGTACCAAAATTCACAAGCAAAGGTTAATTACTTTTTTTTTCTCCTCTTGTGTAGCGTTAAAAACGCGCAATTGAAACACGTTTTAAGCTAGAATTTTTGTAAAATGTTAAATTCTTTTGCGCAAATTTAAACTTTTTGGGGGTTAATTAAGCGTTGTTTTTCTGCTGTGGTGACTCCAAAAAAACCTTTCTTTTTCACCCCCCGCCAAAAATTACTATTTTCTTACCATAATTCACAAGCAAAGGTTAATTACTATTTTTTTCTCCTGTCTTGTGTAGCGTAGTATTTAATGAGTGAAAGGGGACGTGGGGGGGGGGGGGCGGGGGGGTGGGGGGGGGGTGGTGGGGGCGCAATTGTAACACGCTTACAAAGCTAGTAGATTTTGGCTGCTCAATTTCTTTTGAGCATATTTACATCCAGGGTTAATTAACATTGTTCTCTGCTCTAGTGACTCCAAGAAACGTCTTTTTTCACCGGCTAAATTCTGAAAATTTTCCTGTACCATAATTCACAAGCAGAGGTAATTACAATTTTTCTCTTGTTTTGTAGCGTAGAAAACACGCAATTGTAACACACTACAAAGCTAGTAGTTTGTGACTGCTCAATCATTTACGCAATTTACATCCAGGGGTTTAATTAAGCTTGTTCTGCTGCCTGTGGAGGACTCCAAGAAACCGTCTTTCACAGCCAAAAATTACAATTTTTCTGTACCAATTAATCACAAGGAAGATTAATTACCATTTTTCTCTTCTTGTGTAGCGTAGAAAACACGCAATTGTAACACGCTTAAAGCTAGTAGTTTGTGGCTGTTCAATACTTTTGCGCAATTTAACATCCAGGGTTAATAAGCGTTTGTTCCGGCTGCTTGGTGACTCCAAAAACGTCGTTTTTCACACCAAAAATTTACAATTTTCCTGTACCATAATTCCACAAGGGAGATTAATTACAATTTTCTTCGCTTGTTGTGTAGAGTAGAAAACACCAATTGTAACACGCGCACATAAGCAGTATTTGTGGCTGCTCAATTCTTTTGTGCAATTACATCCATTGGTTCATTAAGCTTTGTTTTTTCTGCTGTGGTGAACAAAAAAACCCGTCCTTTTTCACCGCCAAAAATTACAATTTCCTGTAGCATAATTCACAGCCAAGGCTTAATTAAAATTTTTTATCTTGTTGTTACGTAGAAAACACGCAATTGAAACAACGCTACAAAGCTAGTAGTTTGTGGCGCTCAATTCTTTTTGAGCAATTACATCCAGGGGTTTAATTAAGCATTTTTCTGCTGCTCTAGTGACACCAAGAAACCGTCTTTTTCACCGGCAAAATTGAAAACTTTCCTGTACCATAATTCACAAGCAGAGGTTAATTACAATTTTTTCTCTTGTTTGTGTAGCCGTAGACAACACGCAATTGTAACGACTCTAACAAAGCATGTAGTTTGTGCTGCTCAATTCTTTTGCGAATTTACATCCAGGGATTAATAAGCGTTGTTTTTCTGCTGTGGTGAACGCCAAGAAACCCGTCTTTTTCACCGCCAAAAATTACAATTTTCCTGTGACCATAATTCACAAGCAAAGGTTAATTTACAATTTTTCGTCTTGTTGTGTAGCGTAGAAAACACGCAATTGTAACACGCTACAAAGCTAGTAGGTTTGTGGCTGCTCATTCTTTTGGCGCAATTTACATCCGGGGTTTAAGTTAATTGTTGTTTTGCTGCTGTTGTCACTCCAAAAAAAACTCTTTTTCAACCGCCAAAAATTACAATTTTCCTGTACCATAATTCAAAAGCAAAGGTTAGTTAGAATTTTTTATCTTGTTGTGTAGCGTAGAAAACACGAAATTGTAACACGCTACAAAGCTAGTAGTATGTGGCTGCTCAATTCTTTTGACGCAAATTTACAATCAAAGGGTTTAATTAATTGTTGTTTTGCTGCGTGGTGAAATATCCCAAAAAATGTCTTTTTCACCGCCAAAAATTACAATTTTCCTGTACCATAATCACAAGCAAAGGTTAATTACAATTTATTCGTCTTTGTGTAGGCGTATAAAACACGAAATTGTAACACGCTAAAAGCTAGTAGTTTTGTGGCTGCTCAATTCTTTTGCGCAATTACATCGGGGTTAATTAAGCTTGTTTCTGCTGCTGTGGTGACTCCAAGAAACCGACTTTCCAATGCCACAAAATTACAATTTTCCTGTAGCCATAATTTTTTTTTCACAAGCGAATTTAATTAAAATTTTTTTCTCTGTTGTGTAGCGTAAAAACACGCAATTGTACACGCTACAAAGCTAAGTTGTTTGTGCAGCTAATTCCTTTTGAGCAATTTACATCCAGGGGTTAATTAAGCGTTTGTTTTTTCTGCTATGGTGACAAAAATTAACCGTCTTTTCACCGCCATAAATTACAATGTCCCTGTAGCATAATTCACAAGCGATGGTTTTAATTAAAATTTTTCTCTTGTTTGTAGCGTAGAAAACACGCCAATTGTAACACGCTATCTAAGCTAGTAGATTTGTGGCTGCTCAATTCTTTTTTTTTTTTTTTTGCGCAATTTACATCAGGGGTTAATTAAGCATGTTTTCTCTGCGGTGGTGACAAAATAAACCGTCTTTTTTCACCGCCACAATTTTACAATTTTCTGTACCATAATTCACAAGCAAAGGTTAATTGACTATTTTTTCTCTTCTGTGTACGCGTAGAAACACGCAATTGTAACATGCTTTAAAGCTAGTAGTTTGTGCTGTTCTATACTTTGCGGCAATTTACATCCAGGGTTAAATTAAGCGTTGTTTCTGCTGCTGTGGTGACTCCAAGAAACCGTCCTTTTTCACCGCCAAAAATTACAATTTTCCTGTACCATAATTCACAAGCAAAGTTATTAAATTTTTTTTCTCTTGTTGTGTAGCGTAGAAAATCACGCAAATTGTATCACACTACAAGCTAGTAGTTTGTGGCTGCTCAATTCTTTTGTGCAATTTAAATCAGGGTTAATTAAGCGTTCTTTTTCTGCTGTGGAGACAAAAATAAACCGTCTTTTTCACCGCCAAAAATTACAATTTTCCTGTAGCATAATTCACAAGCGCGGTTTAATTACATTTTTTTTCTCTTGTTGTGTACGCGTACAAAACACACAATTGTAACATGCTAAAACTAGTATTTTGTGGCTGCTCAATTCTTTTGCCTCAATTTACATCCATGGGTTAATTAAGCATTGTTTTTCTGCCTTGGTGACAAAAAAAAAACGTCTTTTTCACCACCAAAAATTACAATTTTCCTGTACCATAATTCACTAATTCAACCGTAAAAGGTTTAATTTCTATTTTTTCTCCTCTGTGTAGCGAGAAAACCGCAATTGTAACACCTTAAAGCTATAGTTTGTGCTGTTCAATCTTTTGCGCATTTACATCCAGGGTTAATTAAGTGTTGTTCTGCTGGCTGTGGTGACTCCAAGAAACCGACTTTTCAATGCCAAAAATTACAATTTCCTGTAGCATAAGTCACAAGCAAAGTTAATTACAATTTTTTATCTTGTGTGTACGTATAAAACACGCAAATGTAACAACGCTACAAAGCTAGTAGTTTGAGGCTGCTCCAATTCTTTTGAGCAATTTTACATCAGGGGTTAATTAAGCCATTGTTCTGCTGCTCTAGTGACTCCAAAAACCGTCTTTATTCACCGGCAAAATTGAAAATTTTCCTGTACCATAATTCACCAAGCAAGGTTTAATTACAATTTTTCTTTTGTTGTTAGCGTAGAAAACACGCAATTTGTAACACCGCTACAAAGCTATAAGTTGTGTGGCTGCTCTATTCCTTTTGCGGAATTTACATCCAGGGATTAATTAAGCGTTTGTTTTTTCTGCTGTGGTGACAAAAAATAAACCGTCTTATTCACCGCCAAAAATTACAATTTTCCTGTACCATAATTCACAAGGAAAGATTAATTACAATTTTTTCTCTTGTTGTGTAAGCGTAAGAAAACACGAAATATTAACACGCTACAAAGCTAGTAATTTTGTGGCATGCTCATTCTTTTGTGGAATTTACATCCAGGTATTAATAAATCGTTCGTTTTCTGCTGTGGTTGACAAAAATAAACCGACTTTTTCACCGCCAAAAATTACAATTTTCCTGTAGCATAATTCACAAGCGCAGGTTAATTACATTTTTTTCTCATTGTTTGTAGCGTACAAAACACACAATTGTAACACGCTAACAAAGCTATAGTTTGTGACTGCCAATTCTTTTGCGCAATTTACATCCAGGGGTCAATTAAATCATTTGTTTATTTCTGCCTGTGGTGACACAAAAAAACCCCTCGTCATTTAACCGCCAAAACGTTAAAATTTTCCTGTACCATAATTCACAAGCAAAAGGTTTAATTACATTTTTTCTCTTGTTGTGTAGCGTAGAAAAACACGCAAATGTAACACGCTACAAAGCTAGTAGTTTGTGGCTGCTCAATTTTTTGCGGAATTTACATCCAGTATTAATTAACGTTGTTTTTCGGCTGTGGTCACAAAAATAAACCGTCTTTTTCACCGGCCAAAAATTTACAATTTTTCCTGTACCATAATATCACAAGCAAAGTGTTAATTACTATTTTTTCTCCTCTTGTGTAGCGTAGAAAACGCCAATTTAACACGCTTAAAGCTATTAGTTTTGTGCCTTTCAATCTTTTGCGCAATTTACATCCAGGGGTTTAATTAATTGGTTGTTCTTGCTGCTGTGGTTACTCCAAAAAAACTCTTTTTTCACCGCCAAAAATTACACTTTTCCTGTACCCTAATTCCAAGCAAAGTTAATTACAGTTTTCCCCTCTTGTTGTTGTAGCGTAAAAACACGAAATTGTAACACCTACAAAGCTATTAGTTTGTGACTGCTCCAATTCTTTTACCCAATTTACATCCATGGTTAATTAAGCGTTTGTTTTTATCTGCTGTGGTGACGCCAAGAAACCGTCGTTTCACCGCCAAAAATTACAAATTTCTGTACTTAATTCACAAGCGAAGAGTAATTACAAATTTTTCCTTGTGTTTACGCGTAGAAAACACGCATTTGTAACACCACTACAAAGCTAGTAGTTTGGTGACTGCTCCATCATTTACGCAATTTACATCAGGGGTTAATTAAGCGTTGTTCTGCTGCTTGTGAGTACTCCAAGAAACCGTCTTTTCACCGCCAAAAAATTACAAATTTTCCAGGTACCAAAATTCACAAGGGTGAAGATTAATTCAATTTTTTTTCTCTTGTTTGTGGTACGTAGAAACCCCCACACTCAAAAGTAACACGCTACAAAGCTAGTAGTTTTGTGCTGCTCAATTCTTTATGCGCAATTTTTTTATTTTTTTTTTGTTTTTTTTTCAATCCAGGGTTTTATATTAATGTTTTTGCTGCTGTTGGGATACTCCAAAAAAACGTCTTTTTCCAGCCAAAAATTTACAATTTTCCAGTACCATAATCACAGCAAAGTTTAATAAAATTTATTCTGCTTGTTTGTGTAGCTTAGAAAACACGCAATTGTAACACTCTACAAAGCTAGTAGTTTGTGACTGCTCAATCATTAACGCAAGTTACATCCAGGGGTTAATTAAGCGTTGTTCTGCTGCTGTGGTGACTCAAAGAAACCGTCTTTTTCACCGGCAAAATTGAAAATTTTCCTGTACCATAAGTCACAAGAAGTGGTGAATTACAATTTTTTCTCTTGTTGTGGTAGCCGTATAAAACGCCAATTGTATCACACCAACTAAGCTAGTATTTTGTGGCTGCTCAATCTTTTGCGCAATTTACATCCAGGGGTTAATTAAGCATAGTTTTTCTGCTGTGGTGACAAAATAAACCGTCTTTTTCAGCCACCCCCGGGGGGGGGGCGACCGCCATAAATTACAATATTCCTGTACCATAAATTCACAAGCAAAGTTAATTACTATGTTTTCTCTTGTGTATCGTAAAAACACGCAATTGTAACATGCTTAAGCTAGTAGTTTGTGGCTGCTCATTCTTTTGTGCAATTTAAATCCAGGGTTTAATTAAGCGTTGTTTTTCTGCTGTGGTGACTCCAAGAAACCGTCTTTTTCACCGCCAAAAATTAAAATTTTCCTGTACCATAATTCACAAGCGAAGGTTAATTACAATTTTTTTCTTGTGTTTTAGCTTTAGAAAAACGCATTTTTAACCGCTACAAGCTGTATTTTGGGCCAATTCTTTTCGAATTTTAAATTTC
>JAODAL010069137.1:0-16495 GCA_025379985.1 Phyllomedusa bahiana | reverse complement strand
AAGAAAGGGAAAAAAAAGGGGGGAACGACCATGGGGAAGAATCAGGGGGTTTGGGCCAAAAGAAAAAAAGGGAAGAGAACAACTCCCCCAGAAGACGTCTCCTGTAGTCTCTGTGTGGGGGTGATTTTTATTCTGTGTTGAATCAGTGCTGGTTTGTGAGGGTGCCCGATACGGGTGATGGATTGGTGGGGTTTAGGTTATAGGTGCTTTTTGTCATGTGGGCTTGTCCAGTTGAAAAACAAGTGACACCTGATTGTGATGAGGGGTTTTTGAAACCATTTTTTTTTTTTTGTTGTGTTTGGGGGATCTTTTGGTGCATTTTTTATGCTTTTTTTTGTGCAAAATGTAAGCATTAACGGTTCCCCTTTCTGCACAAAATCGCAGCAAAAACTCAAAACCCCTCCGTGTGAAAGCCCCTTATGTGAGTATTTTTTAGAAAGTAGCGATGTGCAAAAAAAGGGAAATTTTTTTAAGCATTTTAGGGGGTCGGGGGTTGGGTGCCAGGGTGATTTTTTCCAGTCCGACCCTGGCCGCGTTGATTGGCTACTAGCCGAGACCCCGCTAGCTCAGCCAATAAGCCTTTTCTGTTTTTACTGTTTTTTAAAATTTATCCCCCCCGGATTTGTTTGGTCTAATTTTCCATGGGGCTAGAATGGGACTTTGTCGTCCTATTGTTTGGGTGAGATACCCGACCCCCCTTTATTCACCAATCACTGTTTTTGCTTTTTCTGTTTTGAACATCCGCCGGGATTCTGTTTGGTGTAAACTTCCCAATAGGCAGAAGGGACTTTGTCGCTCGTTTTTGTTGGTCTAAACTTCTCATACCCTAAAGGGAAAATTTGTCGTTATTTGATTGGCTGAGTAGCCAACCCCCCGTTATCCCCCAATCGTTTTTTTTTGCTTTTTATGTTTTTGAACAGCCCCCCGTGGATTCATTGGTCAACCCTCCCCCCTGGGGTTTAAAAAGTTGTGTCGCTCCTATTCTGATTCCGGTTTCTGGGACCAATGAGAATAGGTTTAGAATTTGAAAATTTTTTTTTCCCGGCCTTTTCCAATATCCAATTCTTGACTTAGGATTTGGAAAGTGTTTTTGTTTTATGTAATTTTATTTTTTAATGTTTCACTCTTTTTGAAAAAGTAAAAACCCTTTAAAAAGGGATTTGGATTTTACCCACCCCGACTTGAATGATTTCTGCCGCTCCAGTTTTCCGCACGGAACGATTTTCGGCGCAGCCCGCCGGGCCAAAGTCCCCACTGCCCCAACACTAGGCGCGGGGATTTTCCCCCCGCATGTATGAGGGCACTTCTGGGAGGGCGAATCCGGCACGCCGACAGCGCCCATGCCCCCGAATGTGCCCGCATGGCGAGGTGCGGCGGACTTTTCCCCACTTGGGGGCACTTCCTAGGCGAATCTTCGGCGCAGGGAAGCGCCCATGTCCCCGCTTCCCCCAGCATGTGAGGGCGGGGGGCTTTTCCCCCATGTATATCGCAAACCTCCGGCGGACAATCTCAGACGCAGGCCGAATTTCCCCTCATTCCCCCACTGCCCCCCAGGGCCCGGCGGTTTACATATTGTTGAGCGCGGCCCGCCCCAAAAAATTAAATGGGCCGATTTCCGGGGGGGGAAAACGGGGCGAAAAAAAGGGCCCCTCGCCCCCGGCGAGATTCATACATGGCCCAATAAATAACAAACCCCCAACGGAATAGAGGTTTTATGAATAAAATGTAGCAACAAAATAAAAAATATCAAAAAAATTTTTAAACAATGAAACCCCCCATTGCTTTGTTTTTTTTTTAAATTTTCAAGACTTTTTTTGTTTTATTTATTTGTTCCAAACCCCCCCAACCCCCCCCCCCCCCACCCAAAAATTTTTCCCTTATTTTAAACCCCTATTTTTTTTATATTGCATACATTTTCACAAGCCATCTATTAATAATCAACATCTTGAATGAGTTTTAAAATCCTTTCCTTAATTTCTTTTGCTTTTTTTGTATAGGCAAGCCAAACTCTGTAGGTTGTATGATTTACCTTTTAAATGAGAAAATTATCATTTTTAAACTGGTGCTGGTATTTGTTTTAGAAAAGCAAATTACAAAATGATGAGCAACACATATCAAGGCAACAGCATGTTGTAAAGGCTAATGAAAAAATTTGCATACAATCACACATGAAGGTTAAAGAGGCTGCCCAGGATAATATTTTTTACGTGAATCCATAACTTCCTTTGGCGTTTACAGAGTTTCTGTATATCACCACCTCTCCTAGAAAGAATGTGTGATGTACAGGATGCTTGCATTTTGCACAGAAAGGGCTGCTCTGCTTTGGTCATGACATGTACTAACACATGAGAACATAGAAATAGTGTAAAATTTTTCGTTTGATATATTGTGGGGGGGACGGAATATTGGGAATTAGTAAGAATAACTACAATATTTACAGTTCTGTAGGTTGCTAGAGCTGAGAATGTTTTTGTACATTCAATTAAAAGTTCTTTTATTCCCTTCATCCATAAGAGTATTGAAGAGATAGAGGATCTGTCCCTCAGAAACTAACTTAACTTATCAATGCTTCAGTGGTTCCTTGCCATGAAAGGAGACCTGCAGGCCCTGGTATTCCAGGATTTGGGATTTCAAAATTACCCCTTAGTTTGGGAAGTTGTTCCTTTTTTAAAAAAGAAGGGTTTCCTACTTTTGGTGCTCCATAATGTTTTTTTGGGTAAAAGGTGGCTGTTTCACAACTATAACTAGAGAGAACACCACTCATATGTGGCCCCTCTCCAAATCTCTCCCCCTTTATCTTGAACCTATCAGACTTTTTATGGTGAGCTTGTGGATTTGCCTGATTGCTATAAATAAATACCCCAAGGGTAATTAAAACAGTTTAGGTGTTAAACCCAGTTCCTGTTCCCTGCTTACCACTTTTCTGCCCCACAGGTACTTGCTGGGGTCCTCTGATTTTTTTTTCCTCAATAGCGGGGGTTCCACGCGTTTTTCTCCCATTCCTGTCATAATTTGATGCGCATTTCACATCAACACTTTCCATCACTTTAGCAGTACAATGTAAAATAAAAATCAGTGCTGTCACATTTGCTTATTGAATAGTGCTCATCTATGTTTGATAAGTGTAACACTTTAACATCAAACATTCCCCAAATAAAAAACCCCTTCATGAAGAAAAATACTTTGGTGGGGGGGAGGTGATTTTAATACCACAATAGGTGGGTGGTAACGCCCCCCATTTGTGAAATTTCCCGCAGTGGGTGGGCATATCATCCCAATTTAGGTAGGTAGGTATAAAAGCCCCCATTTGGTAATTATATCCCCCTTTTAGCAAAGAAAGTATTACCCCCCCAAACTAGGGGGGGGGTAGGCTATAATCCCCAATGGGGAGGCAGTAAAAAAAACCCCATTTTTTTAGATGTAAATTTTCCCTGTGGGCAGGTAGGTATTTACCCCCCTGACCCCCAATTGGGTTAGGTCCACCCCCCCCCCCGAGTTTTTACTTTTTAAACCCCCTTATGTGAGCCGTTTTGGACCCCCCTGACAGAGCCCTTTTTAAAAAATTGGGGTTGATATTTCATGTGAGAAAAATGAAAAATATCAAAAATTTTTTTTGGAAATTTGAAAAATTTGCCTTTTCAGACTCCCAAAAATGTTGGTTACAGATTTTTTCCCAAAAATGTTTTTAACTAGATCTACCATTATCTATTGAAGGTTGGTCATTTTTTTAAAAGTCTTTTTTTTTTTGACTTAAGGGGTTAGAAATTTAGTAAAAATATTTCACATTTTCAAGAAAATTTGCAACATAGATTTTTGTAGAGACCCGACCAGTTCTGACCTGGCTTTGAGGGGGGCTGATTTTTTTAACCCCCTAAATGATCAATTTAAGGAATTACCCCCTTAAAGATTTTTAAAACCATGTTTGGGTTTGTTAACCCTTAGGTATTTAAAAAAATTAAAACCCCAAATGGAGGTGAAATTTCAAAATTTTTTGGCAGATTTTCAATTTTTATCCATTATTCACTGGAACACAGTAGATGTGATCAGGGAAATGAAAATCATCACCGACTGCAGATTCTGCCATTTTTATAGATATTCTATATGTGGCCCTAGTGCACTATTTGGCTCAACAACAAGTCCCACAATAGGAGGAGCACCTACTGGGATCTCATTTTCAATACAATTTAATGCAGACGCCATTTCAGGACTGCGGACACCCTAAAGTGCTAAAACTTAATAAAACCTTTGAGGAATATATCCAGGGATGCAGTGAGTACATCAACCCCATAGGTGTTTCACTATTTTTTTAGCGTTAAGCAGTGAAAATGAAAATAATTTTTTTTTCCCAATAATCTGCAATTTTAGCTGAAAATGTTTCGGGAATCCTGGAAAAAAGCACCACAAATTTTGTTATGCAATTTCTTCCATGTTCAGCAATACTCTACATGTGGGTGTAAACTGCTGTTTGAGAGCATGGCAGGGAGTATGAGGGAGAAGCGCTATTTGGCTTTTGGAACGCAGATATTGGTGGGGCTATATCACATTTGCAAAGCCCCCAAGTACCAGAACAGGTGAAACCTTCCAGAAGTCACCCCATTTCAGATTCAACACCCCTCATGGATCTCATCTAGGGGTGTATTGTGCCTTTGTGGCACACAAGTGTTGGGTAGTTTTTTTTAGCATTGGGAAATGAAAATGGGGGGTAAAAACTGCAGTTCCACCATTGTTTTTTGGGCTTCAATTTTACAGCGTTTGGGGTGCAATTTAATTACAGGATAACTTTACTGTGCAAGTTGGCACAATTGCAATGATATAAATTTTACATAGTTTTTTTTATGTTTCATTACTTTTACACAATAGAAATGTGTTTATGAAAAATAGTGTCTTTATAGTCTGCTAGGCATAACTTTTAACTTTTCTGTATATAGAGCTGATTATGGGCTTGTTTTTTTGCAGGTTGAGTTGACGTTTTTATTGGTACCATTATGGGGTGCATATGACTGATAACTGTTTCCGGGTGTCCCTGCGACCCCCATTTCGGGTCGCAGGCACACCCGCACCGCCGCAGCTGGACACCCCCAAGCAGTTTCTGCCCCCCATTTTACCTTTTCCCCACGTTCCTTTTTTGGTCCCGGTGCCCCTTTTTCCTTTGCTCCCCCTTTCCTTTAGCCCCTTTGGGCCGGGAACGTTTGTGCCCTTTGTGCTTGGGAGGAAAAGGGGTTCCTGATTTGTTTTGTCTTTAAACAGTGTACCGAAACCTTCTCCCCTCCTTTCCCTTGACCAAAAAAACCATTGCCCCCCGTCCTACCTTTTTCCCCTGTCCCCGGACTACGAGCCTGCTTCACGATTCTGACCTGGGCAACACCCGGTTCCACCCCCAAGAAAAGTCACGTCAGGGGTAGCGACCCGGGTAGAAACCCCCGCCGCGGGCAAGCCCATCCCGCTTTGCGGGGGGGGCTCTGGTAAAAAACCGGCCCCTACTTAGGCCCAAATCCCTGGGGGGCCTTCCCGCCATTTGGGGGTGGTTAAAGAGGATCCATACCTTTTTTCCGTTACAAAATTTTTTTTTAAGGGTTTTTTATAAAGGCATTTTAAACATAATCCCAGAAATTTCCTTTATGTTTTTTTTTTTTACATTTGGTCTTTTACTTAGCAGGTTGATAAAAATTACATTTTTGAATTTTTTTTAAATTTTAAAAACTGCTTTTACACAAAAAAAACCCCTTTTTAAATTAAAAAAGGAAAAAATACTTTTTTTGCATCCCCTAGTCTGAGTGTCATAACTTTTCTATTTTTCTGTTTTACGGAGTTTTTTAGTAGTTTCCCTTTTTTTGAAACGATGATTTTGATGTTTTTATTAGGACCCATTTTGGTGCTTTTTTTTTGTTTGCTTTTAAACCCGTTTTTGGAAGAAAATTTGTGAGGAAAAAATACTGCAATCCTAGATCCCTTTTTATTTATTTTTTTAAAGGGCTCCCCTTTTCGGGATACAGGGACAAGTTATTTTTAATCTGTGGGTCGATACAATTACAGTGATACCCAATTTATTTAGTGTGTTTATGCTGAACCACGTTAAAAAAAAAACAAAAAAAGTGTTTTTATGGTACAGTAGAAAAAAAATTTTTTTATGCAACACTATCTTCTGATAGCCCTAACTTTTTTTTTTTTCCTATACAGAAACTTTTTGTAAGGGCTTTTTTTTGCAGGTGGGAAAGTTTACGGCCACCCTTTTTTTGCCCCTGGAGGATAAAAAAGGTACAGGGGTTTTAAACCCTTAGCCGGGGGACAAAACCCCGGGAATAGCCTGGGTTTATGAGCAAGGATTTTAAAAGCCCGGCCCTTTTTCGAATTTAGCTTTTGGGGTGTGGGCGCAAAGGGGTAATAGAAGGGGCCCCGGGGGGCCCCAAACCCAAATTTAGCTGCTGGGGTGGGGGTCCGGGCGCCTCATTTAAACCCGTCAGTGTGTTCAAAAATTTGCCTGTGAAAGGTTCTCCCCCCAGTTTCCCTTTTCCTGGTTTCCTTTTTTGTTGTTAACCTGATTTCCCCGACTCCCCGGGTTGCTCCTAACTTCAATTTTTGTCCCACGTTTTTTACCCCTTTTCCTCCAGTGTTTTGGGCCCTTTGGTTTGGCTTCCGTTATTCCTTTTGGGTTTTTTATTTTTTGGCTTTGGCGTAAACCCCTTTCCGTTATCGACCCCGGGGTTTTGACTTTGGGGTTTTTTCCCCCGGTTGGGCCCCGCACCAAAATAGGTAAAGGGGTTTGTCCTCCAGTTGGGGGCTTCCAACTAAGGGGAGCACGCCAATAGGGGAGGGACAGGGGCTGGGTGGGCAGTCCCCGGGCCCCCTGCACTTCCTCTGATGTGACAGTGGAAATTTTTACATTTTTATTGGGACCATTTTTTGGGATTTCAAAATTGGGGGTTTTTGATCGGCCCCCCTTTTTTTTCCAAATTTTTTTGTACTGGGAGGAAAACAGAAATTGCAATTCTTTGTTTTTTTTTTGCGGCGTTCACGGTGCGGTTTTAATTAAAAGACGATTTACAAGGTTGATCGTTAGCCCCCGCGGCAATGCCCAAAATTTTGTTTCTTTATTTTATTTTGATTTTTTTTGGAGTGATTTTCCGTTTGTAAAGGGGAATTGGGTGATGTACGTGTTTTTTTGTTATTTTTTATGCTTGTATTTTACTTTTTTACATTTTTTTTTACTTTTTCTCATAGTGGACTTGTATCAGTGATCTTCAGATCACTGATACTATAGAGATCCGAATATAGAAGAACTGTATGTCAACTCATCATGATGGCCATGCCCACAGGGTCCTGCCGGCAAATGGTGATGTCACGAAGCCCCGGGAAAATTTAAATTTGGAAAACTTGCGGGGGTGTTGGTAAGCAGACAACTGTGGGGGATTTGTACTGCGCTGCTGCAGGGGGACAGAAAAAACCTCTTTCGTCCCCTTTTCCCCTTTGAGTTTAAGGGAAACTAAAAGGTTTAATCACCCACTGACGGAGCCCACTACAGACGCAGGTGATGCGGCATGGGGCCAGCTGAACTTTCCTTCCCCCGGCCAATTTATTAGGTAACAAAACCCTGCAGTAAAAGGGTTGGACCCCCCTTTTTTTTCAGAACTGCCTCAAATTTTTTTGGTTTGGCAAAAGATTCAACAAAGGGGTTTGCAACATGCTCAATTGGGGACCCCAAGGGGCCCAAAAAGTTTCCAAAGAAAATATTCCCCACCCAAAGACACCACCACCACCAGCCCGAAACCCCTTTTTAAACAAGGCAGGAAGGATCCAAGCCCTTTTTTTGTTTTGACGCCAAAATTTTGGACCCTACCATCCGAATGGCGCCAGAAAATCGAGAATCATTTAGACCAGGCAAAAAGGTTTTTTCCCAAACTTTTATGTCCCAAATTTTTTTTGAGTTTGGGGAAAATTTGGAGCCTCAGTTTCCTTTTTCTTTGCTTTAAAGGAGTGGAACCCGGTTTGGTTTTTTGCTGCTGTACCCCATCTGCCTCAAAGTTTCCCCCCGAAATGTGCGTTCCGGGATTCTCTTTTGCCTACCTTGGTTGTAACGGGTGGTTATTTGAGTCAAATGGGTTTCCTTTTTTATCAGCTCGAACCAGTCTGCCCCTTCTCCCTTTTAAACCTCCCGGCAAACAAAAAAGGTTTTTCCCCCTCACCCGGACTGCCGCTCACTGGGGTGGGTTTTTTCTTTTTTGGGCCCTTTTCTGTAAACCCTAGAGATGGGTTTTGCGTGAAAAACCCAGGGGAAACAAACATTTCTGAAATTTCTCAGAACCCCCGCCCATTCTGGGACCAAAAAACCATTGCCAAAGTTCAAGGCACCAAATCCCTTTTTTTTCCCATACGATGTCGGGTTTAACTGCAGGAGAAATTTTTCTTGACCCTGTCTACATCCTTTAAAACACTGAGTTGCCGCCATGGTTTATTGGCCCGATTAGAAATTAAAATGGTTTAAGAGGGGGGGTTTTTTTTTTTGGGCCCGGGGTACCTAATAAAGTGGCCGGGGTTTTAGGGGTTTTTATCTTGGGCCCCTGTCGTGATTGTGTAGGGGGCCCCTTAACCCGCCCCCCTTTATGTCCCGGAAAATATGGGCCCCCTTCCTGCTTTGGACTTAAACCCAAAAGTTCATCCCAAAGTCGGAAGGGGATAATTAAAAAAAATAAAAAAAAAAAACACACCCTTTTAACCCATCCTTGTTCTCCCTTTTGTCAGCTATTTTTTTTCAGTTTTTATCTGTGTGGGGGCGGGTGAAAAGCAGTAAGTAATCACGCCTCAGCATGATGACATCAGTAAACTGCACTGCCTATTGTCTTCCGTAGGCCTGAAGCATCAGGAGTAATCGGTGGACAATTAAAAAGTAGAGTCTTACTTGGAGCCCACCGAAGGTTTCACTGACTCCCTGTTGGGCCAGTCCAAGCCAATACTACAGGATTCAGGGCACAAAACCTTTTTTATCCTGGGGGCAGGCCCTGGAAAAAGGAGGGCCCAACGGCCCCCCTTTTCCTCCCAAAAATTAAACAAAATAAATGGATCAAAAAAGATAAATTTTAAAAAGCCCGTCTCTCACAAAAATAAGTACACCCTCACATTTTTGTAAATATTGTATCTTGTATATTGTATCTTTTCATGGGACAACACTGAAAAATTGATACTTTTTATTTCAAGTAAAGTATCAGTTTTTACAAACTTGTATAACAGTGTAAATTTGGTGTTCCCCCCCCAAAAAAAAATCAAAAACATAAACCATTTAATATCTTTAAAAATTTTTGGCCCAAAAAATGATTTTTTTTGCCCAAAGTGCAACCCTTTTGTGTGGAAAAACCCTTAATTTTTTTCCCGGGATTCCTTAAAGCTCTTTGCCATAGAGTTCACTAAGCTTCACAGAAATTTCCACTGGGAAAATTTTTGTCATCATGGAGCGGTGGGTGTTTTAAAACCTTGCACTCCTCTACTTTTAAATTTTAGGATTTTTCAAACAGATGCCCCAAATAGGTTTTAGGGGCTGGAAACCCTGCCTTGGTTGGCAGTTCAGCACCTTTTTCCCTAAATTTTCCTTAGCCATCCAGTGGTCATCTATGAAGTATGTTTTTAGGTCATTATCAAATTTGGAAAACAGATTTCCAAAAAATTTTAGGCCCAGTTTTTCCCCAGGGGGTGATGAATCTCTCTTCAGTATGCCCCTAACATGTCGGGGACTCCAAAGGTTTTTCCCCAACCCAAATGTCCGCTCCTCCCCAGCCGGTAATACCGTGGGGGGCCCCAAACCATGACCTCCCACCACTTTTGCTTTACTGTATGCAAGAAAACTTTTTCTTTGTACTCCTCAAACCTGGTTGTTCCAAACAAGTTTTTTCTTTTGGGTTTATTATTCCAGTAAAACCATGTCCTTAAACGGCCCTTTTTTTCAGAAAACTGCTTAGAGGGTTTCCTTTTTTGTTATTTTTAAAAAACAATCTCTTTGGTTTTGACGGGTGGGGCACGGTGCAAATAAAAATTTTTTGGTCCCACCATGGTGAGGCCTGTTCTAATTGGACTCTGTCTACTTAAACCACTGTATGGTCTTGACCACCGTGCTTAAACTTAGTTTTCAGGGTGCTGGCAATCTACTTATAGCCTAGGCCATCTTTTTTTAAAAAACAACCCAAAACCTTTTTTCCCATCCTCAAAAAGTTTAAACTTCCAGTGACCCCTTATGAGCCCCATGACCACCAAATTTAAAAATTCTCCTCCACATCACACCTGAAACCCTTTTAACACTAACAATCACATGATAATGGGGGAACTGAAAAAAGGCAAAAATTTGGGGAAATTTGGGCCATTTTCACTTTGGGATTTAAATGCATGGTATGTGTTGGTTTGTTTGTGAGGGAAAACCAAATTTCACTGTTATACAAAAATGTTACTGAATACTTTTCATTATTTAAAGTGGGCATATTTCAGTGGTTTTTCCCATGAAAAGATATACAATATTTACAGAAATGTGAGGGGAGTACTCACTTTTGTGAGATACTGTATATCTACCTACATACTGGGGGCCCCTATATAACTATCTACATACTGGGGGCTAACTAGAACGAGAAATATTTCCTTTCTGTTATTGGCCCTTCCATGGAAGGAAAAAAATTTTTTTGTCACTTATGATGTGACTGTTTTATATTAAACTCAAAAAAATTTTTGGGGATTGGCGGTGGTTAATTTTTATCTTGAGTCAGAGCATAACCTTAGTCCATTTAATAAGTCTTTATTGCGAGTTCTCTTTTTTTTTTTTAAACTTTTTTTTTTTTAATTTGGCCCCGTCCTAATCATCACAGGTTGGACGGTGAGGGGGACTGTTTTACCCCATCCTATGCCAACCTGCTGATGGGCTTATTTGAGGCGTTGCACATTTATTCAGATCTTAAACCCTTTTTGAAAAGTATTGTTTATTTCAAATGTTATATAGATGATTTGATTGTCATTATGGAAGGTTCTGAAGATATTGTTTCATCTTTTTTACAGTACATTAATGGCAACTCATGGGGTTTGAAATTCACAATGACAGTTAGTAGCATTGAGATAGTTTTTCTTGATCTATGCTTGTATCATTCCAAAGGGGTATTAGATCCAAGAACACTTTAAAAAGGGAAATCCCAAAAAACTATTAAATTTTAACAGCTGTCCCCCAAGCCAAAGGCCGGAATAACCATATAACCAGTTCAGATGGGTTAGAAAGAACTGTTCTAGTGACGAGGATTTTAAATAAAAGCGAAACCATTAGTAAAAATTTTTTCAGAAAGGTTACCCCCTGATTTTTTTAACAGCATTGAAAGAACTAAAAAAGTGTTCAGAAAGGGGCCCATATTTTTTACCTAGCTAATCGGAGCCTTTATACCCTTTTGCCTATTTTGGTCTACACAGTGGGGGGAAAAAAAAAGGGATTTAGCAGCCCCAATTGTTAAGTTTTCCCACTTAAAAAGATGAGAGAGGGTTAATTGACATCACAGGTAAAACCCAACTATAGAAAAAAATGAAAAACAAACCCGGAAACACATTTTCTGATTTTGGGAAAAATTTATTTGCAAATTATGGTGGAAATAAGTATTTTGGTCAATAACAAAAGTTAATCTCAATACTTTGTTATATATCCTTTGTTGGCTATGACAGAGGTCAAACGTTTTCTGTAAGTCTTCACAAGGTTGGCACACACTGTTGCTGGTACGTTGGCCCATTCCTCCATGCAGATCTCCTCTAGAGCAGTGATGTTTTGGGGCTGTCACTGGGCAACACAGACTTTCAACTCCATCCAAAGATTTTCTATGGTGTTGAGATCTGGAGACTGGCTAGGCATCTCCAGGACCTTGAAATGCTTCTTATGAAGCCACTCCTTCATTGCCCTGGTGGTGGCTTGGGATCTTTGTCATGCAGAAAGACCCAGCCACGTTACATCTTCAATGCCCTTGCTGTTGGAAGGAGGTTTGCACCCAAAATCTCACGATACATATCCCCTTTCATTCTTTCATGTACACGGATCAGTCGTCCTGGTCCCGGTCCGACCCTAAATGGTCGGCGACAACTGTGCGACATTCCCTGCTTATGCCAAAATGTACATAAGAGACATAAAGAGGCAAACACTCAGAATAATTGTCATAAGAAAAAGGGTCAGAAACCAAGCGGGCAAATGCAATACCAAATCAGCAAGAACGTGGAATGTCATAAGAACATGCCAGCTAAATGCAAACTAGACTTATAGCAAGCACAGGTAGAAGGGCTTATGAGATGTCAGATGTCAGAATTCCGGTCCAAGATGCGATTGGATCGGTCTTCTGACATCCAGACCACACAGATCCCGGTCTAGTAAGAGAGGAATCCGAGTGGAGAAGGAGCTGTCAATCACCACTAGCTTTAACCGTGCCGCCCAGAATCAAGTCAGCAGAGAACAAACGGGAGTGGCAGAATTCAAATAACAAAGCAAGAATACTGGGCACAATTTGTCCATTCTCACTTAGGGGTGTACTCACTTTTGTTGCCTGTGCTTTAGAAATTGATGACTGTGTGTTGAGTTATTTTGTGGGCACACCAAATTTATACTGTTATACAAGCTGTACCCTGAGTACTTTACATTGTATCAGTGTCATATCTTCAGTGTTGTATCATGAAAATATATATATATATAATACAATATTTACAAGAATGTTAGGGGTGTACTCACTTTTTTGAGATACTATATATTAACTTAATGATTTTTAAGGCACCCTTTGTTTTAATATTAACAAGGCCTTAGAGATTTCTAAACTTATTAACACGGATAATTTTAAGTTCTCCTATATTTCTGTACTGTATATTTTTCAGAGCTAATGTTAATCAATAGGGCTGTTGAAATGGCACATGAAATATGTAGATCTGCAAAAAAATGCACTAATTTCATCTTTCCATTTTGCTGACATTTAAGCAGAGTTTTCAAAATAAAGATGCGTATTCAATTGCATGTTTTTCCCATTGCATTTTTTGGGCTGTCGATTAAGTTAAATATTTTTTCCCTAGGGGACAGGCCAAATTAGTGTTGTGATCTGAACTGAGAATATGGACATACTCTTGAAATATATCGTACTATGCCGTTGAGGTGCGAAATGAGGATTATAAATATCTCAAAAAAATAGACTTTTTTTTCCATTATAAAGGTTTGTTTTTGGCAGTGTTGTTTTCTCATTTTTCAAGCATTTTATCTCGTCTTTGTTTCAAAAAAAAATTTAAATAGTCTTTAAAAAATGAAAAAAAAAGTTTAAATTTCAAAAGGCTGCGGTCAAATCTGGAGTGAAAACCTCCCCTGGACCTCAGGGAGCCCTCAAAAAGATGGACACCACTGGACCCATTTTTCACCCCCTCTCCCCCCCTATCGACTCCTAACCCCACACCCAATATCCCCCCACAACCTTCACCACTACTCCCCCCAAACCTGCCCTCCTGTCTCATATCCAGAAACCCCCCGCAGAATCAAAAAACCTCAACCCCACCTCTCTCTGCTCCTTGCACCTTTTCCCCACATCTCCAAAATTTAAAATCCCAGACGAGCCACCATTTCTACAACCATAAAATCATCACCGCCCTTGACCTCGCTTCTCACACACAACAAACCCCAAAACAACAGAAAAACCCGGGACACAGACTCTACCAAACACTTGAGGCGGCATCCAGAGCTGCCGAAGCCACGGGAAAAAAAAAACTAAACCCATTGATACTTTGCCTTATACAAACACTCACTGCAGACTTTTAATCCGCACTGCCTCAGCCAAACAGGACTTTTTCACCCCCCAATACCCTCCCTGCCCCCACAACCCCAGACAATTATTCAAAACCTTCAATTTCTTCTCCGCCCACCACCCCCTCCCCCCCATCCCCCTTTCAGCGATGATTTTCCCATTCCCATTCCTCCAGAAAAATCAACCTCATCAAGAAAGCTTTAAAGCCCGCAGTCCCCACCCCCCTCCCCTTTTGAAATCCGTCTTCCCCCCTTTAACTTGTTTACACGGTCACCATGACAAGCTTCCTCCTTACGCCCAAAAATCCAACCTCACCCCTGTAGTCTTGACCCACTGCCACCAATCACCCCAACCCTCATGCTTCATCCCCCCACCCCTCACCCATCCTTCAACCCACTACCTCTTTTATCTTCCCTTCCCTTTAAACATGCACTTCCTCCAATCCTAAAAAAAAACAACCCCTTTGCCCCTCTTCTCTGCCCAACTATCGCCCCACTCCTGCTCCCTTTTGCTTCCAAACTCCTCGAGAACACTTTATTTTCATGTCCTCCCACCCTCCTCCAACTTCTTCCTTGACCACTAAATCGGTTTTTGACCCCCACCACAAACCAACCGCCCTAACCAAAGTCAAAATGCCCCTAGTAACTGCAAAAGCCTCATGCCACTACTCTGTGCCCTCCTCTCAGCCCCTGTCCTCTGCCTTGCACTGTCGCACCCCCTCCTGTAAAAATCCCCCCTTTTTCCCCATCACAGACTTGGCTCTTTCCGGGATTTTTCCTCGTACCTCACTGATGATTTTCAGCGCCTCTTCTCGCTCCCCTCCCCCCCCTCTCTCTGTGGGTTCCCCAAGGGTCTCCGGGGCCCACTACTCTTCTAATCTACCCCCCTTGGCCTCGGTCAGTCATAGCCTCACAGGTTTTCTTTTTACCCCCTTTTTGCTATGATCCCCAAACTCTAATTCCACCCCAGATGTCACTTCTCTACTCCCCCGGATCTTGACTGTTTTTCGTCCTTTTTCCTCCTTCTTCTCCTACGTCCCTAAAAAAATGTGGAAAAAAAAGAACTCATCATCTTTCCACCCCCCAAACTCTACCCGCCCCTGTTCTCTATTACATCAAAGGCTTACACTCTCACCGGCCCCCCAAGTCCGCTCCTTGGGGTAATCCTAGACTCTGCTCTATCTTTCAAACCACACATCCCCCAAACCCCCCCCTCTTCCTGCCGCCTCCACCTGAAAAACTCTCTCGCCCCCTCATTCCCAACTATGACACTACAAAAAGCTGTCCCGCCCTTGTCATCCCCCTAGACTACTGCAACATCCTTCTCAGTGGCCTCCCAGCTAGCACCCTCGCTCCCCTCCAATCCATCCTTAACTCTGCTTCCCGCTTACCACCCCTCTCCCGCCACTTCTCTCCCCTTTCCCCTCTGCCAATCCCCCCACTGTTCCCATTGCCCCGGAATTCATTTCAAGTACTAAACCTGACCTTCAAGGTCTCCCTGACCCTTTCCCCTCCAACATCTTTTCCCTGATTTCAAAATATCTCCCCCAGCATCTCCGCTCCCACGGGCCCCTTTTCCCCCTGCTCTCCCCCTTTTCACTCCTAAACAACCGTCCCCAAGACTTCTCCCGTGCTTCACCCACACCTGGAACTCACTGCCCCAAACATCAAATCTCCTCCACTTTCCCCACTTCAAAAGCAAAACCCGAAACCCATTTTTTTTTTGATTTGCCTATAACCTTCACTAAACTTGTCACTACTTCTCCACAGACATGTCTGCCCCCCACCTCCTGTCTCTTTCCCCCCCCTTTTAGATTTTAACCCTCGCGGGTAGGGTCCTCTCCCCTCTGTCGGCCAATTGTCATTATCCCTTTCACGTACTCGTTTGACTTATGTAAATGTATAACCCCCTCGAATGTACAGGCCCGGAATCATGGCGCTTTTTTAAAAAAATAATAATAATAAAAAAATAAAGAACAAGTAAAATTTTTAGGGCAACAGAAAGACTTTTGTCCCAGGTGCATTTTTTGCGGCATTTGTAGTGTGAATGCACCTGAACTATGAACCCGTTCTAATTTACCTTTCTAGCTTCAAAGTGACACTTCTGACTCAAGTAAACCCCTATTAAAGTGGTCTACCTGTTCCAGCAGTAATGCGCCTGTTATTTTTTTTAATGCGCCAATAGTAGTGTGAGCAGCCCCCCGGCATGTCATCGGTCCCAAATTTTGAAAACGGGAATTTGAAGACGTTTTTCCCTTAGTCGTTAATAATTATCGCCGATGACCATTAAAGTCTTTTTAAAGAGGGGCAACACCTTCATTCTTACACCCAAAAAGGGGGGAGAAACTGGAATTAAAATCCACAACAGAAAACGGATACGTCTACATCTTTTAAACAACCCAATGAGGTTATAAAAGCCACAGAAAAAAAAAGTCACAGACCATTCACTACCTGTCTTGTACCACAGCAACCCTTTTTAAACCTGCATGAACCACAAATTAAAAAAAGGCCCGAAGGCAGTATATTTGAAACCATCATTTTATTAACTGGACATTGAAAATCCTGTCCCGGAACGCAGCATGCCCCTTTTAAAACCCGTCTAACCCCCCGATTAAAAAGTAATGGAAAAAGGAGTCTTTCAAACCCCCATTTTTTTGGTGGAACCCCCCCAATCTTTTTTTTCTCTTTTTTTAAAAAAGTATTAAGAGGTTGCCTCATACAGGGATTGCTACGGCT
>JAODAL010069136.1:0-16495 GCA_025379985.1 Phyllomedusa bahiana | reverse complement strand
GTTTGGGGCCCCTTCTCACGACGTGTGGTATAATGTCCTTACTGTTTTTACTGTTTTTAGTGAGGTGATCAGTGTTTGGGTCTATCCCTCTTAAATCAGTGGGTATCATGTCCTTATGTTTACTGTTTTAGTGGGGTGCAGCAGTGTTTGGTGGTCTAGACCTTCTCTACAGTACAGTGGGTACTAATTTTCCTGAAACTGCTCTTACATGTATTAGTGAGGTCATGCAGTGATTGGTGGTCTATGGGCCTTTTCTACAGTACAGTGTGGTACTACAGCCCTGTACTGCTCTTACATGTATTAGTGAGGTCATGCATTTGATTGGGGTTCTAAGCCTTTCTACATACAGTGCGGTATACATGTCCTGTACTGCTTTACATGTATTAGTGAGGTAATGCGTGTTTGGGGGGTCTAGTAGCGCCTCTTACGTACAGTGCGGTACTACATGTCTGTATGCTCTTACATGTATTAGTGAGGTCATGCAGTGATTGGTGGTCATTAGGCTTTACTACAGTAGCAGTACTAATGTCCTGTACTGCTTTTTACATGTATTAGTGAGGTGCATGCAGTGATTGGTGGTCTAGTAGCCTCTCTACAGTACAGTGTGGTACTACATGTCCTGTCTGCTCTTACATGTATTAGTGAGGTGCATGCAGTGATTGGTGGTCTATAGCGCCTCTCTACAGTACAGTGCGGTACTACATGTCCTGTACTGCTCTTACATGTATTAGTGAGGTGCATGCAGTGATTGGAGGTCTATAGAGCCTCTCTACAGTGTGGTTTTACATGTCCTGTACTGTTCTTACATGTAATAGTGAGGTGCATGCAGTGATTGGAGGTCTTGCAGCCTCTCTACAGTACAGTGCTGGTACTACATGTCTGTACTGCTCTTACATGTATTAGTGAGGTTGCATGCAGTTGATTGGGGTCTATAGCGCCTCTCTACAGTACAGTGTGGTCATACATGTCTGTACTGCTCTTACATGTATTAGTGAGGTGCATGCAGTGATTGGCGGTCTATAGCGCCTCTCTACAGTACAGTGTGGTACTACATGTCCTGTACTGCTCTTACATGTATTAGGTGCATGCAGTGATTGGAGGTCTAGTAGCGCTCTCTACAGTACTAGTGTGGTATACATGTCCTGTACTGCTCTTACTGTATTAGTGAGTGATGCATGCAGTGATTGCGTGGTCTATAGCGCTCTCTACAGTACAGTGTGTACTACAATGTCTGTACTGCTCTTACATGTATATAAGTGAGGTGCATGCAGTGATTGGGTCTATAGCAGCCTCTCTACAGTACAGTGTCGGTACTACATGTCTGTACTGCTCTTACATGTAGTAGTGAGGTGTATGCAGTGATTGGCGGTCTATAGCTCGCCTCCCTACTAGTACAAGTTGGTATACATGTCCTGTACTGCTGCTTACATGTATTAGTGAGGTGTATGCAGTGATTGGGGTTCCTATAGCACCTCTTTAATAGTACAGTGCAGTACTACATGTTTCCGGTACTGCTCTTACATGTTATTAGTGAGGTTGCATTTGTGTGATTGATGTCTATAGCTCCTCTCTACAGTACAGTGCATTACTACATCGTCCTGTACTGTCTTACATTGTATTAGTGAGGTGCATGCTGTGATTGGCGGTCTATAGGCCTCCCTACAGTACTGTTGGTACTACTGTCCTGTTACTGCTCTTACATGTATTGTGAGGTGTATGCAGTGATTGGTGGTCTATAGCTTCCCTACAGTACAGTGAGGTACTACATGTCCTGTATGCTCATACATGCTTTAGTGAGGAGCACTGCAGTGATCTGGTGGTCTTATAGTTCCTCCTACAGTACAGTGTGGGTACTACATGTCCTTGTACTGCTCTTACATGTAGTGCAGTGAGGTCAAACATAAATCAGTGATCAGACATTGGGCTCATTTCAGAATCTATCAACCAGGTTTACCTCAGAGAGTTCTTCCTTTTTTAATGATCGAGCATGGCAAACTCCAAGCTACTGCTGAGAATAGCTGACGGTTGTTTGACAATCTATAGAGGCTGAACGGAGCCGCAGTGCACAAACTCTACCATCCCTCCATTTAAATGGGGGAACTGGACACCCCACTCTTGTAATCAACAGAGGTCCCAGAGGTCAAATTCTACTGATCAGACATTGATCACCTGTACCTGTGAGTGATAAATTGTCATATTGGGAAACAGTAATAGTAAATATTTCTAGCTATGAAGGGCGTATATCTCACAAGACTCATCAGGTTACTATTCAGGGATCTGGGAAAGCTGAATGTCCCATATTGGATGTCACCTCAAACTATAGATAAAAAAAAAATTATTTTCATTAGCTTGAACCTCCAGACTGACTCGTTAATATTATATATTATAACCTGGAATATTATGTCACGTCCCATCTCCAGAATCCGGTCCCACAAGCGGTGATATTATTGACTAGTCCTTATTATTGGCCAGCATTCAAGTAATGATTTAATCTCCTCTTTTCATTTTCGGATTTGAAAACCGCCTGTAAACCGACTGTCAACCATCTGCATAGACTTTAATAGAAAATCCGCGCAGCAGTCCCCACTGAATGGATTTTCTGCCGTTTTTCTCCACCAACGGCGGCGTTCCTAAAAATTTAGAACATGTTCAATCTTCCGCTCAGTTTTCGAGCAGGTGTGCGCATCAGTGGTTGAGGGGGACGGGCGAATTCACAAACCACAAACAGAACCGTTCCCCCAAACCATGTAAGGGTATGTTCACACGCCGTATTGTGGCACGTAATGTGCGCGCCGGAATATGCCGGGTGTTTTGGAAGTAGCACAGAGGGGCCGGCTCCATTCACCTCCATTATCAGCAGCGCCACAATCAAGTTACATGTCACTAGCTCTATGAGAGCTATGAATTACCGTATTTGCGGCACGCATTTCGCGCGTATTTCAGTGTAACTACGCAGCAAAATGCGCCCGAAATTACGCAGTGTGAACATCCCCTAAAAGACAACAAAATACCGTCCGAATTCTTTAACCTGAATCCGTATTTCCACACTGCCAGGTGGACGCGCTCTAAGGCTATGTTCACACGGCTTATTCATGCTGTAATTGCGGGACGGATTTCGCCCCACAATTACGGCGTGTGCCGTTCAGCGGGGGTGGGGTGGAGGGGCCGGCGAGCTGCCGGCCCCATAGACATTCATTAATAGAGTTATTGCCCTGAATATATATATGAGGTCTTCACTGCCTGTTATTTTCTGTCTCTTGGCTTCTTCCATTCTCCCAGGACAGTCTTTTTCACTGCCCTCACTTCTGTCTCTTCACTCCTTCCACTCTCCCAGGACAGTCCCTCTCGCTGCCCTCACTTCTGTCTCCTTCCATTCTCCCAGGACAGTCTCTCTCGCTGCCCTCACTTCTGTCTCTTGGCTCCTTCCACTCTCCCAGGACAGTCTCTCTCGCTGCCCTCACTTCTGTCTATTGTCTCCTCTCACTTACCCAGGACACTCTCTCTCGCTGCCAATCATTCTGTCTCTGTCTCCTTCCACTCTCCCAGGACAGTCTCTCTCGCTGCCCTCTCTTCTGTCTCATTCCACTCTCCCAGGACAGTCTCTCTCACTGCCCTCACTTCTGTCTCTTTCCACTCTCCCAGGACAGTCTCTCTCGCTGCCCTCACTTCTGTCTATGGCTCCTCTCACTTTCCCAGGACAGTCTCTCTCGCTGCCCTTCCTTCTGTCTCTGGCTCCTTCCACCCTCCCAGAACCCTCTTCCAAGCTGTTCTTATCTCTTTCTCTTCTTTTCCCTCTTGTCTGCCTGTTCTTGCATGACTCCTGCTCCCTCTCTCTCTGTGAGCCACATGCAGAGGTTAACCTGCTGCCTGGTCCTCACACTGCTGGTTAGTGTGGGAGATCATCCCAGATGCTGGAATTAATTGTCTTAACAGAACTAAGCTTACAACCCAACTGAACTAGAACTCAGTACATGGCAGACCCTCCATATAACTGTGTACCTGCACCCCCTCTCTTCTCCTCATACCAAATGGGTGCAGGCCCAGCTATGCTCTCCTATCTTAAAGTACACCATGCCCTAAATAAACTACTAAGTCACCTAAAGGGGTTTTCTCATCACACGCTTTCGCAGACTTGAGCTGTTTCTGTCTGTTACAGCTACAAATCCAGAGGCGGGTCTCTCCTCCCAGTAGGTGAGTCTCTCCTCCCAGTAGGTGTTTCTCTCCTCCCATTAGGCGTGTCTCTCCTCCCAGTAGGCGTGTATTCCCTCACTGAAGAGTGGTGACATCATCATTCTGTGTGAGCAGTGGAGGGAAAAGGATATCACAGCTCTGCAGACCTCCTGCAATGGTCAGTTCTCATGTTTGCAGAGCTGTCAGCTCCCTCCCAGGCTGCACAAGATCCTTGTAACCAGAACACCTGTATTTCTGGTGACACAAATGTGAGGAATGCACTCTGCTCCCCCTCTGTTATCAGGCAGGAGGTAGAGAGCAACAGACTCCATAAAGGTGTGTTATATGGGGGGAGAGTGAATCTAGCAGCTAGAGACTCAGTAATTGCCCAAATCCTGCACATAGAGAAGCTGAGGCAACTAGTTTAATTTTCATCTTCCACAGCTCAGAGGGGAGTAAGCAGTTCTGGCAGCCAATCACAGCTCAGGGGGCATGTTTAGGTGTAGATTAGCTTATGTCTGCTACACATAAGCTAATTAATTCATTAATAGAGTTATTGCCCTGAATATATATATGAGGTCTTCACTGCCTGTTATTTTCTGTCTCTTGGCTTCTTCCATTCTCCCAGGATAGTCTATCTCGCTGCCCTCACTTCTGTCTCTTGGCTCCTCTCACTTTCCCAGGACAGTCTCTCTCGCTGCCCTCACTTCTGTCTCTTCTTCCATTCTCCCAGGACAGTCGCTCTCGCTGCCCTCACTTCTGTCTCTTTGCTCCTCTCACTTTCCCAGGACAGTCTCTCTCGCTGCCCTCACTTCTGTCTCCTTCCACTCTCCCAGGACAGTCACTCTCGCTGCCCTCACTTCTGTCTCCCTCCACTCTCCCAGGACAGTCTCTCTCGCTGCCCTCACTTCTGTCTCCTTCCACTCTCCCAGGACAGTCTCTCTCGCTGCCCTCACTTCTGTCTCCTTCCACTCTCCCAGGACAGTCCCTCTCGCTGCCCTCACTTCTGTCTCCTTCCACTCTCCCAGGACAGTCTCTCTCGCTGCCCTCACTTCTGTCTCTTCTTCCACTCTCCCAGGACAGTCGCTCTCGCTGCCCTCACTTCTGTCTCCTTCCACTCTCCCAGGACAGTCCCTCTCGCTGCCCTCACTTCTGTCTCCTTCCACTCTCCCAGGACAGTCTCTCTCGCTGCCCTCACTTCTGTCTCCCTCCACTCTCCCAGGACAGTCCCTCTCGCTGCCCTCACTTCTGTCTCCCTCCACTCTCCCAGGACAGTCCCTCTCGCTGCCCTCACTTCTGTCTCCCTCCACTCTCCCAGGACAGTCTCTCTCGCTGCCCTCACTTCTGTCTCTTCTTCCATTCTCCCAGGACAGTCTCTCTCGCTGCCCTCACTTCTGTCTCTTCTTCCATTCTCCCAGGACAGTCTCTCTCGCTGCCCTCACTTCTGTCTCTTGGCTCATTCCACTCTCCCAGGACAGTCTCTCTCGCTGCCCTCACTTCTGTCTCTTATCTTCTTCAATTATCACAGGACAGTCTCTCTCGCTGCCCTCACTTATGTCTCTTCTTCCATTCTCCCAGGACAGTCTCTCTCGCTGCCCTCATTTCTGTCTCTTCGCTCCTTCCACTCTCCCAGGACAGTCTCTCTCGCTGCCCTCACTTCTGTTTTATGTCTCCTTCCACTCTCCCAGGACTGTCTCTCTCGCTGCCCTCACTTCTGTCTCTTGGCTGATCTCACTTTCCCAGGACTGTCTCTCTCGCTGCCCTCACTTATGTCTATGTCTCCTTTCACTGTCCCAGGACAGTCTCTCTCGCTGCCCTTCCTTCTGTCTCTGGCTCCTTCCACCCTCCCAGAACCCTCCTCCAAGCTGTTCTTATCTCTTTCTCTTCTTTTCCCTCTTGTCTGCCTGTTCTTGCATGACTCCTTCTCCCTCTCTCTCTGTGAGCCACATGCAGAGGTTAACCTGCTGCCTGGTCCTCACACTGCTGGTTAGTGTGGGAGATCATCCCAGATGCTGGAATTAATTGTCTTAACAGAACTAAGCTTACAACCCAACTGAACTAGAACTCAGTACATGGCAGACCCTCCATATATTTTACCGCACCCCCTCTCTTCTCCTCTTACCAAATGGGTCAGCCCCAGCTAGCTCTCCTATCTTAAAAGTACACCAGCCCTAAATAAACTACTAAGTCACCTAAAGGGGTTTTCTCATCACACGCTTTTGCAGACTTGACTTTTTCTGTCTGTTACAGCTACAAATCCAACGGGTCTCTCCTCCCAGTAGGTGAGTCTCTCCTCCCAGTAGTTTTTCTCTCCTCCCATAGGCGTGTCTCTCCTCCCAGTAGGCATGTATTCCCTCACTGAAGAGTGGTGACTTTTATCATTCTGTGTGAGCAGTGGAGGGAAAAAGGATATCAACAGCTCTGCAGACCTCCTGCATGGTCAGTTTCTCATGTTTGCAGAGCTGTCAGCTCCCTCCCAGGCTGCACAAGATCCTTGTAACCAGAACACCTGTTTTTTCTGGTGACACAAATTTTGAGGAATGCACTCTGCTCCCCCTCGTTTACAGCAGGAGGTAGAGAGCAACAGACTCCATAAAGGTGTTATATGGGGGGAGAGTTGGGAACTAGCAGCTAGAGACTCAGAAATTTGCCCAAATCCTGCACATAGAGAAGCTGAGGCAACTAGTTTAATTTTCATCTTCCACACTCAGAGGGAGAAAAGAAAGTTCTGGCAGCCAATCACAGCTCAGGGGGCATGTTTAGGTGTAGATTAGCTTATGTCTGCTACACTAAGTGATTTAGGTAATACAAACCAATTCAAAAGTGCTTATTTTTAGTGTCCCCATCATTGGAGATATGATCTTTGTAGCGAGAAAACCCCTTTAACCTCTTATATACCTACTATACAGAATATATAATACCCAATATAATTCACATGCATCATATTATAAAGACTGCAGTATTCGTAGGTGGTGGTCCCACCACCTACACTTATATTGACTTATATTCTGACAACTTAAGAAAGGCCACCTTCAATTTAATATGTTTAGTAGAGAATCACAACTGGTCTCCAGTACTAAAAGATGACATTTTCAAGATTTCCCTGTTATCATTCCAATGATTAGACACAGTATCACGCTCAGCCGGCGAGGAAGGACAGACATGTGGATGGTAGCCAGAAGAAGGGAGGTTTCAGTAGATCACTATTATTCAGAGAAAATTCGGCTTAAGCTACCTACTCAGTCTGATGATCGGATACGAGATCATGTAAATCCTGCCCTGGGTCAGGTGTAAACATTCTGCCTGTCCATGAAACTCAGGATGATAACCTAAAAAAAGACAAATGACTCCTACCCGGGTTCAGAATGCAAAACCCTGTTTACACAGTCAGAGACAATGTTTTCAGATAGATGCAAGTCTACTATGTGCTGGACTAACAGCTTATTATTAAAGGGGTTGTCTCATCTCAAAGTTTCATAGGATGCATGAATGAAATAATGCTGCTTTGCTCTGTCACTTCCTGGTCAAGCTGTCTGTAATTAGCATATGAAACTCTGTGTATTTAGACCCCTGCTAAATTAATAAATTTTCATGCTGTCGGGCCAGGGGAAGCTTCTGACGTAAAGTAAACAGTAGCAATTACTGTCTTTTGTCTGAAAGATCAGATAACAAACAAGTTCTCATTGTCCAGAGTTTTGTGCTGCCAACCTGTGTGATGACGTCACTCCCTGCTGTCAGATAGAACAAACAGCAGGGGAGACGAAGTATGCTGGTCGGTCACTTGGGAAACTAGAAAGCCCTCAGAAGGTGATAAAATCACTTGTAGCTCCTCAACATAAAAAAAATGAACAAAGCAATATATTTGGAAAACGTCTTCATTTAGTGTTCCCTACCTGTTGAAAGCTAATCTTTGTATTGAGAAAAACCCCTTTAAGTAGGCTCGTTATGAACTACAATGTATTTATTTGCATTATGGATGTTATGTTGTATATATCTGTGTGTTTTATATGTTTATATAATATTATGTGTACGGCAGTAAGTGACAATTCATCCGGAACGTCATCCCTTACTACTACATACACTATAGAAGAGCCAGCTAGCCTGCTGAATGCACAATAGTCAAGAAGCCTTCTCTGCTATAGTGTAGCCGCACGTCGCCCTCCCCGAACAAAACATCACACTATACAGTGTAGTGTGACCCAGGCAGCTACACTACAGCAGCGACGGCCTTCTGACTACTGCGCATGCGCGCTATTCAGCAGGCCAGCTGGCTCTTCTACAGTGTATTTAGTAGTAAAAGTCTAAAAACACAATGTTAGGTCTGCACAAACAAAAAGATTTTTTAGAAAAATGAGCTTAGATGCGTCTGGTGTGGGAGTAAAATACAAACACAACACAACATCAGCAGCTCTGCTAGCACTAACATCAGTCAAAGGGAACATAGGAACTATTGGAAATGCATTTGTGCTACTTTAGATAGATGAAAACTTTTATGATCAAAACTGTAACAAGCCCACCTGCCGACGTCAAGGCGACCTCAATACAGGTAGGAACGTACTTTATATGTTACCTCTCTTGGTGCATGTTCAGAACTCCACATTTCAGGTAGAGAAGATTTCAGCTACAAGCTACTCTGCATTGATTTAACCCCTTAACGACCTTGGGCATATGAGTACGTCCCAGGGTCGCTAAGGGGCTTTGCAGGCGGATCGCCCCCGCACAGCCGCCGGGTGTTAGCGGCTGATCGCAGCTAACACCCAGCAGTAACAGCGCCGGCGGGTGGCTCCGCCCGCTGGCGCTGTTTGACCCATCAGACACCGCGGCAAAGATGGCCGCGGTGTCTGAATGAACGCCGATCGGTGCCGCGCACCGATCGTAACGGTCATCGGAACCTGCACCGATCCGACGACCGGGCCTGGTGGTGGGGAGCCTTGTGAAGGCTCCCGTCACTTACCCTGGCCGGTTTGCCCCACTTTCGTCCGCAGACAGGAAGTGGGGAAACCGCCATCTTTGTACACCCTAATGCATTGCCTATGCAATGCATTAGGTTGTATTAACAATCGCCCCCCTAGTGGTCAAGCACCATAGGGGGACTAAATGTTACAGTAAAAAAAAAAAAAAAGTTTTAAAGTACAAAAAAAAAGTATTAAAAGTTCAAATCACCCCTCTCTCCCCATTTTACAAATAAAATCATTAAAATAATAAAAAAAGTTACACATATTTGGTATCGCCTCGTCCGAAAAAGTCAGATCTATAAAAATATAACATCATTTATCCCGTATGCTGAACACCATAGAAGAAAAAAAATTCCAAACGCCAAAATTGCGTTTTTTGGTCATTTTATGTTACTCAAAAAATGGAATAAAAATGATCAAAAAAGTCGCATGCATTCCAAACTGCTAGCGATAAGAAGTACACTTTGGCCCGCAAAAAATTCCCCCTCACTGACGTCCGTAGGTGTTAGTACAAAAAAGTTATTGGTCACACAAAATGGCGCCGTGGCGCAAATTTCAAAAATAGAAAATGTTTGGAATTGTTTTATGGTACCAAAACATAACGGAAACCCTACATGTTTGGTATTGCCAGATGCGTAACTACCTGTAGAATGCAGATAACACATTATATTTACCGAAGATTGAACGCCGTAAAAGCAAAACCCCCGCAAACATGGACGAAAATTTAAAAAAAATTCACAATTTGTCCCACTTGGAATTTTTTTGCGGTTTCCCAGTATATTCTATAGTATAGTGAATAACACCATTAGAAAGTACATCTTGTCCCGCAAATAAAAGCCCTCATGTGTCTATGTAGGTGGAAAAATAAAAAAGATGGCTTTCAGAAGGCGTGGAGGGAAAACGAATGTGTCACCAAAAAAAAGCGCCTGGTCCTTAAGGGGTTAAAAACCTCTGCAATTGGGTGGAGTGCAAAAACCAAAGTGGGGATAGCCCCATGCACACAGTGTAAAAAAACACCAAGAGAGGTAACATATAGAGTAGGTTCCCATCTGTATTAAGGTTGTCTTGACGTGGCAGGTGGGCTTATACAGTTTTGATCAAAACTGTACACTAAGAACCTCATGTTTTCATGTATCTAAAGTAGCAGAAATGCTTTTCCATAATTCCTATGTTCCCTTTGACTGTTTTTTTTGTGCTAGTAGAACTGTTGATATTGGATTGTGTATGTAGTAGTAAGGAATGACGTTCCGAATGGATCATCACTTACTGACATACACATAAACGTATAAAGCACACACCTAACAAACACATAACAAAGTAGATTAATACACTGTAGCCCATAGCAAGCCTAATTAATAAAGAAAAAAAAAGAAAAGACAGACCCTTTAATAAAGGCACATAGATGGTACAAATATGATCAACAACACAAATTACAAACTTGCTCTGGGAGAAAAGTCAGTGAGAAAAAAAAGTGTATACTCAAGGGTTCTTGGACACTGGGAGGGTTGAATGCAAAGTATGGGGCAACCTGTAAGAAGCAGAATGACCAACAGAAACCCCACAATGGGGGCATAACAGAGGATCACTCACTGCACATATAAGGTGGAACCACTGGTAGCATTTTTTTCTTTTCTGGATTAATTATATCAGAGGATTATATTATATATAATTATATCTTTTGGCGTCACTGCAGACATCGGAGTTTGCGGCTCCGGGCGCTGCAGCAGCTCTGAGATCGGTGCTGTACTACACAGCCCTGATCGCTGGGATCGCTGGACAGCTCCTGCAAGCGCCAGGGAGCGCGGGAACTTCCGCTCCCTGGTGCTTTAACCCTTTGATTGCCGCAGTTCGTCACCACAGCGCAAATCAAAGGGTTTCCCTGCTCTGTCGGGTGATCGGAACACCCGGTGACCCGACAGAGCCCAAGGAACGGCTGAACAGTCAGTGCTGGGGGGCCAAGAGTAGCCCCAGAGCTATCTGTGTAACAAGCCAGTGATCAGGGCACACTGTGTGCTGTCCTGATCACTGCCTGTGTCAGACTGACACAGATTATAATGTATTAGCATATATGAATATGCCAATATATTACCAAGTGTAAAAAAAAAAAAAAAAAAAAGAAAAAACAGTTCTCCCTTCGATGGGTTTTTTAAAAAAAAAAAGTAAAAAAATTAAAAAGTAAAAAAAATTTTTAAAAAAAAAAATTAAAAAATTTAAAATTTAAATATTTAATAAAAAAAAATTTTTGCATAAATTACACACAGAAAAAAAACCCCATATTAGGAAAATCCACACCCCCCGTATGAAAACGGTAGCGGTAGTGGATCCCGGGGGCCCACTGCAAGCGATGGGGGAAAAGCCACCCCAGGGAGGGGGAGTCTAAGTAGGTCCCGGAAATTCACCGGGCCCCCCGCAAAGTGGGTGGATTTGGGCTGGGCGGGGAAACTACCAGGCCCGCTTCCCATGGCGGGGCTTGCTTTTTGGGTGGAAAAGCCAAGGGTAAGCGTGGAAACCAAATCTTTTAAGGCGGCTTTGTAGTGGGGGGACAGGGAAGTCTAGGGCAGGGGGCAAAAGGTTCTTTGGTCCAGAGGACGGCAGAAAAAAAGGGTACGGCACACAGGAAACCCACTAGCAGGGGCCCAAAACGCTTTTCAAAGGCCCCAAAGGGGGCATTTAAAGCCCCCCGCGGGGGATTGCCGGGGGGGAGGAGCCATTTTATGGGTTTTCAGTGGCCGGCAAGAGCAATTCCCGGGCCCAAAATGGCCCTTTAAATTGAAAAAAGGGGGGCCCGTGCGCCCCCCCTTGGGGAGCGGGGACGCGCGCCCCCGGGCCCGCCCGCGCCCCTGGGTCAGGAGCAAAGGATGGGGTGGGGAACGGACCCCCGGGGGGGACCAGTGCGCCCCGGTTTCAAGCGCAGGGAAACCACGGGGCCACTCACCCCGGCCAAAGGAGGGGGCCCCGGGGGAATGGACGCCCCCGCGGGCCCGGGGGAGGGGCTGCGGCGCTGTTCGTGACAGAAACCCCCCCCTTTGGGGCCTCCCCCTTTTTCCAGCCCGGGGGAAAAACCCCTTGGGTAAAAGCCCCCGGTTTTCCAAAATTTGGTTGTTCCCCCGGCTCCCATGCCCTTTCCTTGGGCCCGAAACCCCTCCAATCGAGGGAAAAAAATATCTTTTTCCCCTTGGGAAACCTTCATACCCCGGACCCCCCCTTTCCCGGGGAAAACCATTGGGGTGGAAACCCAAATATCGGGGGATGGGGGCTCGCCCTAGGGAAAAAAAACGGTTAAAGGCCCGGGGGTTGAAAAAGGGATGTAAAAAGGGATTTTTGGAAATCCCCCAGGGAAAGGCGGGAGCTGGAGTTTGTAGGCCACGGGTTTCCCCCGTCAAAGCACCTTAAATTTGGCCCAGTAGGGGGACCCAATTTAAAACCCTTGGGTTTTTAAAAGCCGGGACATTTTTGGGCCCGGGATAACCATACTTATCCCCCAGGGGAAAAAATTGGGGGGGGGGGGCCCCTTCTTTTTACCCGCCGGTTTTTCATGCGGGCCAAAGCACGGACCCAGTGACTGGTGGGACGGGGCCCCCAATAGCCTTCATGTACGGCCCAACGAAACCGTTGGCTGGGACTTGGGGACTAAAGATGTTTGGGGGGAGAGGTGGGCGGGGGTTTGCAGGCCGTCCCCAAAATTTATAGAAGGGAGGGGGCCCACCCGGGCTGATTCAAAAATCTGGGGGAATTATAAGAAAATTCCCCCCGGGGGAAAGGGAAGTCGGAAAAATTCTTTCCAATTTTTTCTGATGTCCCGGGAGACCAAAATGGCGAAAGTGGGGCCCCAAAGGCCCGGGGTTGGGACCCTTTCCCCCTGGCCATTCGAGGGGGGTTGAGGGGCCCGAGGTAGAAATCGGCTTCATTGAAGCTGAGAAAAAAAAGGGCCCGCCAAAAATTTGGAGACAAACTGGACTCAACGATCAGAGAAAATTTTGTGGGGGGTTCATCCGAAAAAAAAAACGGGGTTGGGCCAAGGCGGGGGGGGGGGGAGACCTGGAAAATGGGACAAAATGTCCCAAATTTTAAAAAAACCGACCCGAAACCCCCCCAGATCACGGTTTTAAAACCAAAGGGGAAAAGGGGGGAAGATGGGTTTTAAAAAAATCCATCGCCACTTTGGGCGCCCGGGGGGACTGGTGGGGCTGGGCAGGGGTTGCAGGGGGCCGGGAACCGGTTTTGTAACGGGGGGCGTTTGGTTAGGGGCCCAACCGGGTGACACGGGGCCTCGACAAATTTCCCTTTAAAAGTCTTTAGCGGGGTTTGGGCCCCAATAGAACAGCGAGATAAGGAGGCTAGTTTTTTGGGCCCCGGGTTGTCCGGCCAAAAATTGGCAGTGCCCCCACTTTCAAGATCCTTTTGGGGGAGTGTGGGGCTCACGTAATGCCCCTTCCCAGGGGGGGACTTTCCCGGGAGGTCTTTTTGGAGCTCCCGGAGCCCAAGCGTCCGGGGGTTTTATGTGCTCTGGGGTCATTTTTTTCCCCGACCACTTTCGGGAAGGGTTTGTGACAATGCGTCTCCCTTTTAAACATTCTTTTCCGCAGGAAAAGGAAGGGATCGGGAAATTAAAATCAGGAGAAAAAGAGCGAAAAACCCTAGCCTGACATGGATTAAAGTGCGGGGCCCAAATTGGGGGTACTGGAGGTTTTTGGGATTGGTATTCCGATGGGGTGTCGAGCCCCTTTCCACAGGAAAAACGCCTTTTCCCTCCGGGAAAGTTTGAGGGCCCAAAATAACCCCGGGTCTCTGATGTATAATTTCTTTCCTCCCCCGGGGAATTTTTTGGAAAAAAAACCCCGCAAGTGCCCAAATTCTACATGCCGGCCCCCTTTTGATTGGGGGGCCGGCACGACCCCAAACAGCCCGGTTGCGGGGCCCGGCCCTTGACAGGTTAAAGCGGAACCCAAAGGCGTCTTTATTTTTAGAACGCCCCCTGGGCCCTCGGAGGCCAATTTCCCGAGGGTTAGCATTCTTCTTCGTGAGGGCCACAAAGGGAGCTACCCATGTAGAAAAGTGTGGGATGAACTGTCGGTAATAATTGCAAAACCCCAAAAAGCATTGTATAGCCCGAAGACCAACAGGGCGAGGCCATTGCAAGACAGCAGACAGCTTTGCAAGGTCCATTCGCAACCCTTGGTCAGAGATAATATTTCCCAGAAATGGCAGACTGGTTTGATGAAAGATGCACTTTCCCAACTTAGCATACAGGCGGTTAGCACGGAGGCGCCTCAGAACCTGGCGGACGTGAACACGGTGAGTCTTCAGATCTGGTGAGTATACCAAGATGTCGTCCAGGTATACCACGACACAAGTATACAGGAGATCCCTGAAGATGACGTTCACGAACTCCTGGAAGACGGCTGGGGCATTACACAGGCCAAACGGCATGACCAAGTACCTAGAAGTGCCCATCCCTGGTGTTAAAAGCCGTCTTCCACTCATCGCCCTCACGGATACGGATGAGGTTGTAGGCCCCCCTCAAGTCCAACTTAGAGAAAATCTTTTGCACCACGTAGGCGATCCCAAAGAGCTCTGTGATCAACGGCAGAGGGTACCGATTTCTTCCCATGATCTTGTTAAGTCCCCGATAATCTATGCAGGGCCGTAAGGTACCTTCCTTCTTTTCCACGAAGAAGAATCCCGGGTCCTGCGGGGAGGAGATTTTCGTATGAACCCCTTCTGGAGATTTTCCCCGGATGAATTTAGACATAGCTTGTGTCCTTGGGCACGGACAAGGGGTAGCTCTACCCCGGGGAGGACTGTTACCCGGCAGTAAGTCGATCGGACAATCATAGGCCGATGAGGAGAAGGATCTCCGCTTCTTTTTCAGAAAAGAAAGTCGGCGAACCCCCTGGTATTCAGGGGGTTAGCCCGGGCAATGGTTTGCGGGAAATTGTGAAGAGCCGGTAAGCCCCGGGCGAAGGTCCCCCAGAAACGGTTCGGCGTTGGGCCCCCAGCGAGGACTTCCCCCGACGTCCAGTCTAAAGAGGAGAGTGGAAATCCCCCCCGCCCCGGAAACCCGAGGAGAACCCCTGAAAAGAGCGTGGTAACCATGAAGGGATCTTTTTCCTTATGCAGGACCCCCCCGTTTGGAGACGTGGCTTGGTGATGAATTTTACAGTGTAGCTTAGCCTCACCGGACCGAGGGGAGACCTCGGCTTTTCCAAAACGGCACCGGGGGGATACTGGGGACACTAAGGCCGGTTATAAAGTTTCCCGGCCGAGCCAGATCCGAAAGGCGGGGAACCCCAAACTGGGCCCGGGATCAGTCGCGACCTGCATGGCAAAAATGGAGAGGAGGGGGTTTGCACCTAGGGATGCCGTCCCACGAACCCTAGGTTTAGGAGTTTTCCCCGGGTGCTTTGGGCTTGGGGACAATTCTCGGGGGGCTCGGGGGCCCCCAGTCAGGCAAGGTTGCCCCAACGACATGGGCCCCTTTTTGCTCGAGAATGGCCCCTGGTCACCCGCATGGGTTCCTCAATGGGAGCGGTGTCTGTTGCATGGCTGCCTCTGGAATACTGGAGCCAGGCAGGAAACCGGCGTGGCGGCTACCTTAGTTTTTGCCGAAGCTCTTCTCGCCCCTCGGCGAAACCAAGCAATGGGGGTAGAAAAATGAAAATTTAAATCCCGGGGGGAGGGGGATGTCTCCGGGCGGCCGCAATCCTTAATCTTACTGAGAGCCCCTTGAAGGGGACACGGGCGGCCTCGTTCCAGGCTAACTCCGAGGCTAAAGTGGCAACGGGACCGGGTCTCCCCCAGACGAGTCCCCCCGGCAAGGGCTAGAAGGCCGTTTCGGCGGAGGGTCCCGAGCGGTTCCCGAAAAACAGTGGAATTCCCCGAAGGAGGACTGTGATCCCCGTCCCGGATCGTTCCGATCCCACAGAGGGGGGCCCATGCCAAGGCCTTAATGGGAAAACAAGCTGACCACCCAAACCACCTTGAACGCTCCATGGGAAAATGGCCCCATTAATTCAAAGTGCATAGAGCCTGGGGGATGAAAACCCCGGCCCCTGCTTGGAGTCCCCCTTTAAACTTGACGGTAGCGGGGAACCGGGGTTGGGCCCCCACCGTCGCAGGGGGGCAGCTGGAAGCGGTGTAGCCCGGGTGGAGATGACGGGTGCTGGTTTCGCCAAAAGTTGCTGCAACATGACGGTCGCGGTCCCAAAAGCTGTGCCTGTTCGCGATCTGTCCCCGACTGTTGCGAACAACTGCAGCAACGTCCACTTCGCCAGGCAGAGGCACCTTGGCGGGTCAATGGGCCCAAACTTACGTAACGTAGCGGGAGTGGATCCGCTGGGCCACCGCAAGGATGGTGAAAGCCCCCGGGC
>JAODAL010069135.1:0-16495 GCA_025379985.1 Phyllomedusa bahiana | reverse complement strand
TATCCAAAATAAATTTTGAATAGGTGTTTTTCACTGTGGCGCACCCATTTTTGTTTCAAAGCCCCCTTTTGTACTTATATTACGATACAAAATTTGCTATTAATTGCAGGTGTATTTCAAAGGTGAAAAAACCACCTTTTATTGTCCGCACACAATTTAATTAGGTTTTTTTCCCACTTTGGCGCAGGCCTTTTTTGGGTCAAAGCCCCACCTTTATTTTATTTTAACGATACAAAAAATTTTACTAAAATTTTGTGGGGTTTTTTTTTAAATATTTGCAAAACCCACCTTTTTACCCAAAAAAATTAAAAAAGTTTAAATTGAAACTTTTGGGGTTCGCCCCATTTTTTAAAAAAGCCACCTTGTATTTAAATTTTGGATACAGAAATTTCTTATTTAGGTTAGGCTTATTTCATTGGTGCAAAAACCACCGTTTGTTTACCAAATAACTTGAAAATTTAGCAGAAAGCACATGGGGGGCCCTTTATTTTGTTTCCCAAATAGCCACGTTTTTACGAAAATTTCCCTTATAGAAAAATTTTCCTAGCAACAAATTTTTCATTTGTCATTGCTGCAAAAAACGAAATTTTTCTAAACCGTGAAATTTTCTGAATATTTTTTAAATGCCTGGGTTTGGACTCATTTGGGCGCAGATAGCGCACTTGAAAGGGATAGTTTGGTTGAAAACAACAATTCCAAGCCTACTGGGCAGTAAAAAATCCCTGGGACTGAAGGAAGAACACTCGATTTTGCTTACGGTTCTTCCCCCCAAATTCACAAAAAATTCGTTTAAAAAAAACCCCAGTTCTAACCCATTTGGCTGTGGGAAAAATTAGAGGGATTTAAGAATACTGGGGTTTTTTTTTGCCGTTTTTTCAAATAAGGACTGTCAAAAACTCTTCCATACCTTTTTAAAATTTTTTTTTAAATTTTTTCTAAAACCTTTTAAAACCCCCCCCCGAAATGCAGGGGGTAAGGCGAATTTTAAAGGGGTTTGTAGGACAGGGGAGTTAAGGTATGAGGAGAAAGTGCTCCTTCCATGCTGGCAAACAACACGCAAGCCAAGCAAACTTTGGGTTGCAGGCGTCAGGCCTGTCTTTCGCGGGGGTCGGGGCCCCCTTTTAATCTCAGAATGAAAACGTCCCCAATCTGTTCGCTTTTTTTTGCAACCCCCCTCCGGAGTTTTACCTCCCCCCTTCCCATCAGGGCCCACAAATGTCGTATTTTCATCAGCATCCGTCCAACATGAAGCAAAACCCAGCCCAAATGTGAACTCTTGGTACCCACCACTTGGAAAACCCCCATTTCTAACACCTTTTTTGATGACAAAAAGGGGGTTGGGGTCAGAAGGCTTTTTCCAAAAGATCAAGGGGCCCCAAAGGGATGTTTTTGGCTCCCTCTAAACGCCCATTATGATGCCATAAAGGGAGGAAAGGCAGCCGGTAAATTGGGAAAAAACCCGGGGCGGTGGGGCAACCCCTTTCCCTTGCTTTTTTCCCCGCACCCCCGGGATCAAAATTTGTCAGGAAAAGGGAATCACCTGTGTTGATGAATAAACCGACACTTTTACCCGTTCCCAACGGGGGGTCCTTTTCAGCAGAATTTGTTTGCAGCGCATTCATCACTGGACGAGGGGGAAGACGAGGGGGTAGGCAGTACGGCTCCCACCTCAAAAAGGAGAAAGGGGGTTTTGGGAAAAGTTTCCCGAATAATTTCCCCCCACCCCCAATCAGCGGAAACCCCCAATCCTCGTTAACGCCCCTCCAAAAGGGGCCAGGGCCTTTCAACCGGGGCCTTTTTTTTGGGGCTACCTCTGATTCCCCCCCACGTTGTCATGTGCCACCTTTGCCGTTAAAAAGCATAAGTAAGGCAAGAATCTTAGGTTTTTTTAAAACCCCCACAACTTGTCTAATTTACATGCAGCGAATGCATTTTTTGAATTGGGGGAACAATTGGGCCCAAAAAGGGGCCCCACCGATGCCGGGGGTTTTCCAACCACTGTCAAAATCCTCTTCTCCGCCTCCTCCTCCACCACCCCCAAAAGGCCCCCCGCTGCCCCTTTTCCAATTTTATGAACAGGGGTTTACCCCCCGCTTCAGCCTCCACCTTTCCCCAAAACCCCCACCCCACCGATAACCCCTCCCCACCCCTTCTCCTTTCCCCAGTCTTACCTTTCACGTCGTACAGTGGCCAGTCAACACCACCTTCTTTCTATCAGGGTTTTGGGGCAGAAAAACACTTTTAAACCCCAAAACCCCCCCCCCAAAACCAAAAGCCTTTAATTTTCGGCCCTTTCCAGGGTTTTGGCCCCTTTGGGAAAAAATTTCCCTTTCCATCTGGTTTGGGCACAGATGGGTTTTCCCCCACGTATGGGCCCTTGCCCCCCCCAAACCAAAAAGATGCCGAGCAGGCCCTTTTTTTTCCCAAAAAACCCTACCGCCCTGGGGCCCCCACGTGAATCTAAAATTTTTAAGCTCATTTTCGCATCTTGGGCCGGCAAAAAACCATCTGACCACCTACCCCATGGACTAAAGCACGGCCCAACCCCCCCCCCCAAAAAAGGAAAAAACCCCAGCTCACTTTGAGCTGGGGGGGAAACCTGGTGGGGACGGGGGGCTCTCAGGGTCGCGCACCTCTTTAAAACCGCGGGAAAGGGGCAGGGTTTTTTTCCCCCAAGGGCCCCTTTTATCATCACGTGCCCAAGAACCCAGGGCGTTTTTTAAATTAATCTTTTTTTGGAAAACCCTCAACACACAGGTTTAGGATTTTTTGGGCGGGGGTCTTTTGTAACGAACCGATTGATGGGCTGGTTTACAAGAACCTTGGCCAGGCAAGGGGGTGCGGCGGGCAAAATCTGCACCGCCCTTAAGATCGGTTTGGCTTGGGGCCCCATCCCTTCCGGCACATGCATGAACCCCTTTTCTCCAAAATTTTTTAAAGCGCCCCCCACCCGGGTCCTTTGGCGCCCTTTAGGAATGCCGGGTCGAGCTCACACTTTCCCCCTTCCCCACCCCCGCTTTATCCCGCCCTTGGGTGCGTATCAGCGCAGCCGGGCCCCCCCTCAACTTCTCATTGTTGCCAGGCAAGATGCCTTTGGAAATTTCCCCCCTCCCACAAACTCCAGCGAAACCAGTACGAAAATTACACATAGCCCCAAGCGCGGTTTCGGAAACCCCGGGGTTTGAGGGCCCCCAGAGTGGAGGCAGTGAAAGAGCTCTGCCCCATCCTTGCCTTTTTGAAAAACCCCCCAAAAAGGGTAGGCGGACATGCCCTTGTCCATAAATTTGGGGTTTTGATTTAAATTTCTGGAACATCGTTACCTCTGAAACTCGGGGTCCCCACCAGCCGGAGGAGACGGAAAGATGCGGCCCGGGGCCCTTTTACCCCTTTTTGAATCCGGGGGCCCGACAGTTCCCAATTTTATCAATTTCATTAGGCCTGCTTTGGGGCCAGGGCTATTGAAAGGGCGCGCATAAGTTCCCAGGGGCACCGGGGGCAATCAGGGCTTTTGAAGCTGTCCCGGAAAAAGAAAGGGAGGGGGGAGGTGAGGTATTCCTGGGACCCGATTTTACCGAGTCCCCTGCCTTAAAAAGGGGTTGGCAGGGTTTTGGGGCGGAGGGGGAAAGATGAAGATCATTTGATTGTGCCCCTCGACCCAGAAGTTTGGAAATTCAGGCTTGACTCTCACTGAGTGCTTGGATGCCCCTTTTTCCCCCAAACAGAACCTCGCATTAAGGCCCAACAAAAAAAAAATTACGGGGGGGCCCACCCCCCCACCCTGTACAAAGAAAACTCACTTTTTTCCTTCCCCCACCCAAATAGAGAGTTAAATGCAGGAATTGGAGACCCGTGCTGATTAAAACTGGAGACACTGTTTGCGGCTGCTTCACGGTCTTCAAATATCATGGTGGAAGAACATCAGCAACGTGACAGCAGTAGAGTGCCAAGAAGCAGCAGGCATTGTGGCAGATTCCTAATTTGTGACCTCTGACAATCTTTATTTACCACCTCACCAACGCATGTAATGCAGGGCACACATAAAACACACAAAGGTCCGGCTTAAGTCATGGTGAAATGACTATCTGCGTCTCAACCCCCGGGATGTTTTTTGGATGTGTTCCGGACCCAACCGACTTCTGGGTACCAAAATGGAATTAAAAACAACTTTTTAAAAGAAGAAGAAGAAGTATCTTTCACGGCACCACCAATCTTCAGATAAAATGCTTTTTTTTTGGCTTTTGTCAATACAAACAGGGCATACGGGAGTCAGAGTGACAGAAAGGCAACAGCCGTTTCGCGTGCAACCACTCTTCCTCTAAGCCTACGGTGGACTTACGTCATCACGCTTTTATGTCCACCTGTTTCTGTCAATCAACATAAAAACACATACAAAGTAACAAAGACTTACATATTCATAAAAACGATGAAAGATCATTACGATCATTGAGGCCGAGTGGACCCAGCGCCTCTGTGTGTAGGATCCAGCGTGCTTCACATTGTAATAATTTAGTATGCCTATCCATACCATCTGAAAGCATAGGGATTTGTTGCAAACCTGCAAATTTAACCCCTGTTACATCATTACCATGAGCATCTTTTATATGTGCTATCCATCTAGGGGCTCCTTTTTCGCTTTTTTAAGAGAATATAGATGTTTTTCTAACTCTTTTATATAAAGGTCTAATTGTCTTTCCAATATAGAATAGGGCCGCAAAGGACACCATAAAGCATAAACTACAAAATCTGATCTACAGTTAAAATAAATTGTTTCATTATATGCTCAAAATTACCCAACTTCAATTTTTTACTTTCATCAAAAGATTTACAGTATGAAAAAATTCCACATTTATAATTACCTTTAGGTACACCCTTTTCCACCCAACTCAAGGTTGTACTAGTTAGTCTACCTTTTACCAGCTCATCTTTAAGATTAGTATTTCGACGTAATGAGACAAGAGGTGGATATTGTGTTTTTTCCTGCAATGTAGCATCATTACTCAGCAGATAAACCCAAAAGCGATGTATAGTACGCTTAATTTGATCTGCCAAAGGAAAAATATTGAAATGAAGAGATACATCATCCATTTTCTTCTTTTTACTTTCTATTGATTTCGGTTATGAGTCTATTTCTATCTTGCTCATTCGCTTTTTTAAAAGCTGATTGTAAAAACTTTTTAAACTGTAACCTCTATCACGAAAATCTTTCCCATAAGTTCTAAGGATGCGTAAGTAATCAAATTTTCCCGTTTTTATTTCTCCTTAAACGAAAAAAACTCCCCATATGGAAGTCCTGTAATAACATGATGTGGATAGAAACTACTACTATGTAATATTGAATTTATAGCAGTTGGTTTTCGATACCCTTTTGTTGTTATCTAATCTCCATCTAGTTTAATATCCACATCCAAGAACTGTAACTCTTTATCTCCACAGTGCGCTGTAAAATTCATATTCAAATCATTACAGGTTATATATTTGGCAAATTCCTCAAATTGCTCCACACTGCCAGATCAGACGATGATGACGTCATCTATAAATCGTGACCAATATTTTATGTACCTTACATAGGGGTTAGTAGTGTTATATATGTATCTCTCTTCCCATATTGCTAAAAATAGAATAGCTAAAATTGGAGCTACCGGCGTACCCATCGCCGTGCCTACTGTCTGTATATACCAGTCCTGTGAAAACATGAATGTATTATGATTTAGGACAAATTCCAATAACCTACATATAAATTCAACATGTGCATTTTCCACTTCTTTTCTTCTCAAAAAAGTTCTCACTGCATTTATCCCATCTTCATGCCTAATTCTTGTATATAGGCTGACCACATCAATGGTTGCCAGTCTATCTTCAGGACTGACAACTAAATCTGAAAGATTGTATAATAAGGTCTTAGTATCCAATAGGTACGATGGTACACTAGAAAGAAGTGGACGAAGGTACCAATCCAGGTATCTAGAAACCAATTCCGTGAGTGAGCCTCTACAAGAAATTATAGGGCGGCCAGGCGGATTCTGTAATGATTTGTGGATTTTAGGTAGAAAATACCAGTAAGGTTTAGTTGGCTTAAGGGGCAATAACTTATTGGCTAATTTATCTGTCCAGAAACCAATATCAACACCCTGTCTCAGCAACGTCTTAAGCGAGTTCTGATGTTTCCCCAACGGATTTACTTTCAATTTTTTGTATGTTACACCGTCATTAAGTTGTCTGTAGGACTCCTGGACAAATAGGATCTATTCATCACTACCACATTTCGTCCCTTGTCGGCAGGCTTCACGATAAGATTTTCGTTACCTTTTAATTTTTCTAATGCTTTCATCTCATCAGCAGATAAATTAGGTGTAGCCAACGGATAAATCAAGGCTTTAATATTCCTTAAAACTGCTGTACTAAATATTTCTAATGTTGAGCCCGGCGACAGGGAGGAAAAAACGTGGACTTAGTGCCACCCTGAAATTGCTCAAAATCTTCACTATTGCATGTATCATTACTCTCTTCACCCAAGAATTCAAATAATTCCAACACAGCCTCCCTATCTCCAACTTGAAAAATTACTACCTTTAGTAAAATCTTTTACATCTACAGGTAGAGGTCGATCGCCTGGAAGAAAATCTGCATCTTTAAACATTTCTTTGTTCTTAAAGATTTTGAACAGGTTCAGTTTCCTTAGAGACTTGCTCAAGTCAATTTGGAACTGAATAAAATCAAACCGATTGGTGATGCAAAAACGTAAACCTTTAGACAGTAGGGAAAGGGTATTCTTATCCAAAGTACAATCTGAAATATTGATAACATTCGTCACATTGTCATTACCATCTTTTGATGCTGTGGATGTGAGAAGAGCAGGTATCTCTACTTGTGCCATGAGACCTGTTTCCTCTTCGTACCTCGCTCTGCCAAATATATAAACTGTAATGATTTGAATATGAATTTTACAGCGCACTGTGGAAATAAAGAGATACAGTTCTTGGATGTTAATATTAAACTAGATGGAGATAAGATAACACAGGGTATCGAAAACCAACTGCTACAAATTCGATATTACATAGTAGTAGTTTCCATCTACATCATGTGATTACATGACTTCCATATGGTCAGTTTTTACGCTTAAGGAGAAATAATACGGACTATTCTGATTACTTAACGCAATCCTTAGAACTTATGGAAAGATTACGTGATAGAGGTTACAGTGAAAAAGTGTTACAATCAGCTTTTAAAAAAGCGAGTGAGCAAGATAGAAATAGACTCATTAAACCGAAATCAATAGAAAGTAAAAAGAAGAAAATGGATAGATGTAACTTTTCATTTCAATATTGTCCTTTGGCAGATCAAATTAAGCGTACTATATATCGCTATTGGTATCTGTTGAGTAATGATGCCACATTGCAGGAAAAGACACAATATCCACCTCTTATCTCATTCCGTCGAACTACTAATCTTAAAGATGAGCTGGTAAAAGGTAGACTAACTAGTAACTAACTTGGAAAAGGGTGTACCTAAAGGTAATTATAAATGTAGGAATTGTTCATACTGTAAATCTTTTGATGAAAGTAAAAAATTGAAGTTGGGTAATTTTGAGCATATAATGAAACAATTTATTTTAACTGTAGATCAGATTTTGTAGTTTATGCTTTATGGTGTCCGTGCGGCCTATTCTATATTGGAAAGACAATTAGACCTTTATATAAAAGAGTTAGAGAACATCTATATTCTCTTAAAAGCGAAAAAGGAGCCCCTAGATGGATAGCACATATAAAAAGATGCTCATGGTAATGATGTAACAGGGGTTAAATTTGCAGGTTTGCAACGAATCCCTATGCTTTCAGATGGTATGGACAGGCATACTAAATTATTACAATTTGAAATCACACTGCAGAGCCAACCGCACAGAGCCGCTGGGTCCTACTCGTGCCTCAAAAATCGTAATGAAAACTTTAATTCGTTGATATATGAATGTGTAAAGTCCTTTGTTACTTTTTATTGTTATTTAATGTTGATTGACAAAACAAGGTGGACATTAAAATCGTGATGACAGTAAGTCCACGAGGCACACCCATGAGGAAGAGATGTTGCACGCGAAATGTGCTGTCTGCCTATCAGCTCGCCTCCTGAACACCCGCGTATAGCCCCCAGTTAGTAAATTGCGCTGACCAGAAGCCAAAATAAAAAGCTTCTTATCTGAAAATTGGTGAAGCCGTGAAAGCGATAACTCTCCATATCCTCTTCCTTAACAAGTCTATACATTCACTGACACGCACAGCGCTTAGCTAAGTTAGCATGGCAGCTTCATGAAACAATTACTCTTCTGATTGCGCCCCCTGCAGTAAGTTAGTGCCTTGCGACGCTTTCTTTTTGTTTGCTTCGAATCAAAAAGTACTTAAAGGCCCGAGCTCCATGGCCCACAAACCATAGCAGGTGTATGCTCCTCCCATACAGCCAGCGTCATATCATGAGCGAAACAAACACACCCTATTACACAAGCATGGAGGACGTCTCAATTAACAGACAAACGCCTCCGACTATTCCTCCCCACAGATAATAGTATGGATACGTTTTCTGACTTTCATCAAGATGAATGCAGGCATGGATCTCTGATGATGTTTGGGCTAGTGTTGAGCGATTGCGTGGGCTATCGAGATCGATCGATAGTCGATAAGTCGGCCGCAATCGATAATGTTTTTCGAAGTGAGCATCGATTTATGACGAAGACCATTAAAGCGTCCTATTGGGAAGAGCAACAACACCTTCATTATTACACCCCAATCAAGCCTGGAGAAAGCTGAAATTAACATCCACAAACAGTCAAAAGGATATGGCTACATCTTAGCACTACACTTAGGTTATAAAAGTCACAGAGATAAAAAAGTCACAGACCATTCACTAACCTGTCTTGTACCACACACAGCCTGACCTTAAACCTTGCATGCACCACAATTAAAAAGTGCCGGAAGGCAGAAGAATTGAACCATCATTTCATTGAACTGGACATTGAATACCCCTGTCCTGGAACGCAGCCATGAGCCCCAAACCTGCAGACCCCCTCAGATTTAAAAAGTGCCTGCAAAAAAGGAGTCATTCAACCTCCATTTTAGTTGAAACTTGACTCAAACTATATCAGTCCCTGTACCGCAGAATGACCATTAAACCTGTATCAGACCCACAGTTTAAAAAGAGCCGGAAAGGAGACTTTCAAACACACATTTTAGTTGAACTGACATATAACGTCCCGTCCTGCCACAGTATACCATTAAACCTGTCTGACCTCCCAGATTACAAAAGTGCCGGAAAAATGAGTCTTTCAACCACCATTTTAAATTGAACTGTGACATATACTGGTCCCAGTCCTGCTCACATATGACCATATAAACCTGGTCCTGACCCCCAGATTACAAAGTGCCGTGAAAAAGGAGTCTTTCAACCACCAATTTAATTCGAACTGGGACATTGACACGACTAGATACATGATTCAGAGACCACTGCAGTGCACCCGAGGGCCCGAGTATACTAGTGGTGCGCGTACGACAGCCACAGGCTTGCCGTCCGCCATCCTACTTAACACGCAAGATAAACAGCCCCTGATGCGACGCAGCCACAAAAAACAGTCGTAGATGCACAGCCAGAGCGTGTGCGAAAAGCCCGAAGTTTGAGACCTCACAGCCTTCCTCATCTACACAGATCAAGCACACTGGCTAGACGCTTAGCCCCTCCGTAGAAAGCTGCGCGGCCAAAATTGAGCTTCCAACCTGGAAATACTAGGTGACTTAACGCCTACCTGTTCTACACCACCAGGTGCACCTATTTCTCATTGGCATTCTTATTTCTCATTTTACTCAACGTGCTGGCAGGACAATTGTCATCTGTCACTGTTTTCACTCAGATCCGTTCCTCACATACCCACGATCCTCTGAACCACCTACAACCTGCGACAATTTCTCCTGATACCCAATCCCTTCTATACAATATCATAAGGGAACACTTTCTTTTACCAGCCTATTTTTGAACATAGCAAGTTCTTTTTTAGCCTAGTTTAATTCTAGAAAAACACACATTTTTAAAATAGGATTCGACATCCACCAATGTCTTTTGTTTTTCTCCTTTATTTTCATTGTACTTACAAATGGTTGTCATCAATTACTGGGCGATCGTATAGCGAATGTTCATCAAGATCTTTATGCAACAAACAAGTCTGTATGCAATAAGTGCGTCCATTAACGTGTCCTACAAATTATTCGAACATAATACAAAAGGAAATTTATCTTTGCACCTATCTCAATCACACTGTGCATGAATTATAGCAAATATGCTGCGCGTTTAAGCGATTTACGTAGATGCTGCGACAAATGAACAATGCTGGGAGTTGCAAAAGTCAAAAAACACGTACCTTGTTTATGTTTTGATTATAATAAACCGGTATTTTTGCACCTTTTCAATTCACCTGTGTGAATATTAAATTGATGTTTTAATAAGATATAACGAAGATGCCTGCGTCAAATACAATGCCGGGTGCAGCAAAAGTCAAAAAACACGTAACTGTTATGTTTGGTATAATAAAACGTATTTTTTTGCACCTTTCAATCACCAGGGGTGAATATAGAATTGCTTGTTTTAAGATTTACGTAGATGCAATGCGTCAATGACAATGCGGGTGCGCAAAAGACCAAAAAACACGTAACTGTTATGTTTTTGAATATAATAAACGGAAATTTTTGCAAACCCTTTCAATTCACCTGTGGTGAGATAAAGAATTGCTGTTTTAAGATTTACTAGATGCTGCGACAAATGAACAATGGCTGGGTGCCAAAAAGTCGAAAAACACGTAACTGTGAATTTTTTCGAACGATACAACGGTATTTATTGGCAACACACAACCATGATGACTACAAATTGCTGGATTGAAATTATAACTGGCACAGGTGGATATATCAACATGTCACAGGAGTAATGGGTAAAATTTAAAATGAACACTATCTGAAATGTAACTGATAATAAAAGTGATTTTTGTTTGCAGCTAACAAAGAGACCTGCAGTTACTATAAATGATTGAATCCAATATAATTCAGGCTGCCAATATTCCAGGAATAATTTCAATAGCAAACAGTTATAATAAAAAAAGATATTCCACATCAATGTGTCTACACTAAGTCTTGGTGAACATTATCCAGTGTTTCTTTATAATAAGCTTGTCTGTTTCCCAGCGCCCCCCGCCCCCCACGACGTGAAATACAGCGGTAAATCTGCTATAAAATTCTCTAGCAAACTACATATAATCTTTCAAATCTCTAATCTAACTAAATTGGAAAGGAACTCACAAGCTAATAGTAGAGGTATCTCTTGCAGAAAATAACTAATTTCGCTGAGACGTTTTGGCCACAGCAGAGCGCAGTCCTAGACCCTATGAGACGCTGGAGAGACACTGAGGCTGAAAGAGGAAAACGCTGTTCTATGTAAAACGAGGTCATGTATTTTTCCCAGCCAATCACAACATACACATCCCAGTCACGAACGTCTCACACACATCTCTCCCTGCTCTAATTCTGTAATCTGAATATGCTGCCAACAAAAATTACAGGAAGCGCCGAAAAAGCAACGATTCTTAATAGATGATGCTCAGATTTTAACCTAATTATCGCATGAATCTGAAAATTCGATCACCAAATAACCTTGCCTATTTATCAACTTAGTCGATAAAAAATCGCTCAACACTAGTTGTAGGCCCCAATTCCGAGGTCATCGATTAGTTTGCCGTCTACTTTCACATTCCTCTTCCAAAGAAATCGTCCCTCTTGAAAACTTTTTGTTAAAATGATCATATCATACTTGCAATATTATTCTTTCCCAACATTTACCAATTATGGTGTGTTTTTGCTGAGATAGACTATAAAAGACACACAAGGTTTCAGCGAAAAAACGCGTTAATTCCAGTTAACAACACTACAACTTTAAGAATTTTTTTTCGCATTGTCAAAGTGTTTTGGGGTATGGTGCTGTGAAGATATAAGCTATAATTCATGGTCCTTGTTGGAACAGAAATAGTGGATACTAAGTGTGCATTTCACCCTCACAAATTTAAGGCTGAGAAATCAATTATAATAAATTTACTGGGGTCAAGAAGCAATGAGAAACAGCAATAAATCAAGGACCTTTGGAACAGAAATGTGCTTACTAAGTGGCAATTCTCTCCTCACAATTTTATAACGAGTGGCCTGGAAGTAATCTTTATAATTTTATAGGGGTCAGGTGCTGTGAGATATACAGCTATAATTCTGGTCCCCTTTGGAACATAAATGTGGCTTCTAATGGCAATTCTCTCACAATTTTTAACAGTGGCTGAGAAGTCATTTTTATAATTTTTATTGGCTATGCTGCATTGAAATGCAGCAATACTACAGGTCCTAATTTTAAAACAATGTGGTATCTGAACAGACATATGTTCCATCACTATTGTCAGAGAGTGGCTCAATGTCAGGTTTTGAATATTCTTGGGGGCATGTTGCGTGAAATGCAGCTATACTAAAGGTCCTATACTAAAAAAAAGTGGTTTCTAACAGACATTTAGTTATCTTCACAATTGACAAGATTGGCCAAGGGTGAGGTGCTGTCTAAACCAGGAATAGACAGGACACTGTAAATAGGACCCATAAAATTATTTAAAGCAAAATATACCTTGTTAAACTTTAACATACTAGCAATCCCGTATTTTAGAACTACCCATAGTACAATTAAAAAAGATTAAACAAATACAGTGGGATTCCTCTAATTAAAAAGGAGTTATTCCTAGAATAAAACACTAAAAAAACTTGCATTAACTAAATAGCTGATACGAAATATTCCTCTGAAATAATACAAGAGGGTACAGGACGACATGAACATACTTAGTTATTTAGAGGAGATACATGGTGATATGGAGCCCATGCGCCACCTCACAAGAACATAGACAAATTCCTCCAACACGTTTAGTAAAATGAAGAAAAGAATGGCAACAAAAAGGGCACCTGTGTGTGAACCAAGCGTCAACCACCAGCAACTCCAACGTTGCTAAGCTCAATTTGTCGCACTCATACGAGGTAGCAAGCGATCCATAGAGCGAGAAATTCCCTTCCTCTAGAGCTACTTCAGGTCTTAATGACTGTGGTACTGAGAACTGAGGTCTGACTCACACCCCTTCCGCTTCCGCACTCAGCTTCATCACACAGTTTTCGATGCTAACTGCGTCATAGGCATTTTTTCCTGTGTTTTAATGGATGACGGAACGCCTGCCCAGGGCTCCTCACCACACCACTGAACCTCGGGGCATGCTAGCTGAACTGCGTGCTAATAGATGACGAAACACCACCCTGCTCTCACCCCACCCACTGTAACACGGCTGCCCCCTGCTCAGCTCGCACCTGCGCGCCTTAATACATGACGGACATCCAGCCCTTGCTCTCACTCCCAACCCACTTAAAAACTTGCCCTAGCGCCCAGCTGAACCTCACGACGTGATCCACGTTTTACAACCCTCACCCCGCCTTGATCAGATAATTTTCCACCAACCCAATTGAACAGTAAATGGAAGGATTTTCAGACAGGCCTCGTTGACCTACTGTGGACATCTGTTTCATTTGCTTCACATTAAAATGTTCACTGTGGAACATGGTCCACCAGTAGAATGGTCAAAGTACCTCTACCTACAGCAGTATTGGAAAACGATGTATTATATAAAGATAAAGTACTTATAGAGAAAATTTTCAGCATGATGGTCCATAAGGCACCTGTGTGGGTTTTTTGGGTGAATGCTGCAGTCACAGACATGGATGAGTCAATTCCAGTTTAACTGAAAATGGTTTTTGAAAGACTACTTTTTCTGGCACTTTTTAATCTGTGGTCAACAGGTTTTGGTTCCAATGCTGCGTCCGTGACAGGCATAGTCAATGATCCTGTACATCTAAAATGATGGTCAAAGACTACCATTTTCGCACTTTTTAAAATCCTCTGGGGTCATGCAGTTAGGGCTCAAGCGTGGTCCCCAGGACATGTATTGTGAATGTCCAGTTCAACTAAAAAGGTGATTGTAAATACTCCTTTAATCGCACTTTTTAATCTGTGGGTCATACAGTTTAAGGGTCATGGCTGTTGCCCAGGACATGTATATAGTTAAATGTCCAGTTCACCAAAATGGGTTTAAAGACTTCATTTTCCCGCACATTATTTAATCTGGGGGTCATGCCAGGTTTTTGGGGCTCATACTGATGCCCAAGACAGATAAAGTCAATGTCCAGTTCAACTAAAATGGTGGTTTAAAAGCTACTCCTTTCCGGCCCTTTTTTTAATCTGGTGTCAGCATGTTCAGGGCTCATGCTGTGGAGCCCAGGACATGGATATTCACGGTCCATTTCCAGTAAAAAGCAGTTTCAAATAATACTCCTCTAGCACTTTTTAATGTTGTTGGTCATCCGGTTTAAGGTCAAGCTGTGTACACGACAGAAAGGAATAGTCTGTGATTTTTTCTTTGACTTTTATAAACATAATTGTGATTGCCTAAGATGTACAATGTATCCAGTTTACTGTTGTGGATGTTAATTACAGCTTCTCGACCCGATGACAATAGTCGACGCAATCGCTCATCACTAGTCCTGAGAAAACGGCAGGTGTAACACATGAGCTGCCACTGGCTGACATCAAAATTACACAGCAGGGGAGTACTGCTGTCCACTTGGATCATCAAAAATCGTTAATGGCCTTTCTCTGTTCTTCAATTTCTCCCTGTTCATAAATTTCTCCCTGTTCATCAATTTCTCCCTGTTCACCAATTTCTCCCTATTCATAAATTTCTCCCTGTTCAGCAATTTCCCCATGTTCAGCAATTTCCCCCTGTTCATTAATTTCTCCCTGTTCATCAATTTCCCCCTGTTCATAAATTTCTGTTTTTCACTGTTTATAGTTTCTCTGTGCTATTCAGCTCAAGGAGGGTGTGCTTGGTGGTGTAGGATTGGCAAAAGTGCATGTAAAGTTTCCTGGCCAATTCCCTGGACTGTGCAGAGTTCACCATTTGAAAAGGGAGGGACTGCAGTACCACCAACTTGGACAGGAGCACGGTCAGCTTTTGCACTTAGAGATGGCTACACGCATACTACTGTCTCTTGGCAATCGTCTCGGTAAATGACTGCTGGCACCATGAGTATCGAGGAGCAGGAGTATCTGGACCAGTAGATGATGTAAAAGACAGGGAGTTGTCTTCGGCAGAGGTGGTGAAGCTTTGACTGTCTGAAATGGGAGGCATGCCACTGGGTGCTGCTGCTGTTGCTGCGTCAGGATGGACCACTACATCTGAGACACGTTTCTCCCAGGCCACGGTATGGTGACACTGCATGATGTTGATGCAGGGCTGGGGTGCTAACGTTAGGTCCCTGGTCACGCTTTACTTTCTGCCCACAGATTCTACATATAGCCATGTTCGCCTCCTCTGGTATCCTCTGGTCAAAAAACTGCCACACCGCCAAGTAGGTGATTTTACCACCAAATCGCTGCACTGACTGACTATTACCGCTGCTGCCTTGGTGAGCCCCTGCGCTACTACTTTTTGGGACCTGCAAAGTGGGTGGTCTAAATCGTAGCCGTTTGACTCCCGACCTCGCACTTCCTCCACCCTGCTGACTCCCGGCCACACTACTGACTTGCCGGCTACCACACTGCCTGACACGCTAGCTGCCTCTCTCTTCTCCTGATGATGATTATGATGAAGCCCTTGCTTCCAGAACCGGGACGATAGGTAGTCAAAGGTATGCGACCGCCTAGGGTGCCACTTCATCCCAGGCAGAAAAGAGGGCACAAGGAGGCATGGAGTGGGCTTAAATTTCCATTTGGGGGGGCACTTTATGCCTTGTTTAAATAGGGCACCAGAATACCTTGTCCCAGCCTTGCTTGCTTTACCGGGTCCCATGTGCGATCGCTACAACGATTAGTGTTTGCCTGTCACCGCCGTCCTCCTCAATGGTGCCGCTGTACAAAGCCTGACCACGCACAACATAACCCCCCATGCCCCTCTCTTTATCACTACTTGTCCGCTTCTTCAGCGGTGAGGGCCCCTGACCTGCTCCCGGGCAATGCCAACTAAAGGTTGTGTCTGACAAACCCACCGACTCTTGGCTGGGGTTGTCAGATGTCATCTGGGAGAAAGTGTATGACCGACTGTGTGGTCAACACACGGCCCCTACATGACACCGGAAGCTGGGGCCTCATGGGGTGACCCCTGCTGTGACGTCCCCTTACTGTGCTGTGACCTGTGCCTACTCCAAGATCCTACTATTGCGTTCTTTGTTACACCATGTGATCATGCACACTCACAACCCTCACAGTTTTAAGTGCACTCTGAAAATTCATCTTCTTAGACAAGCTACAAGATCTCTAATTTTATCCCCCAAATCTTCACACATTCGTCCTCCTGCATTTGCCACCCGCAGGCCTTATCTGTATATAAGTATGGTTTGGGGTGGGAATTCACCACTTT
>JAODAL010069134.1:0-16496 GCA_025379985.1 Phyllomedusa bahiana | reverse complement strand
TCTTTTCCCCCCCAACATGGTCTTGAGCCATTTTCACTGTGCTGTGTTTTTGGATGGGGGGAAGGTGTCGTTTTTTCCCAAACAAATTTGAAAAGGTGGTACGCTGTCGCTTGTACTGTTTGTTATATATCCACACCACATCTGCTAATTTTTGGCCATTTTTCTTGATGTTCTTCTGCAGACCCTACCAAATTTTTAAAACGTTTCTATTAAAACGTTCAAATATTCCTTCCATTGTGGATAGGGGGTAGTTTAGTTTTTCAAATTTTCAAATGACACCTTCTTGCCCCAACCTGTTTGAAAATCGGGCCCTTGATTGGACAAAAACCCTTTTGGCATCCAAACGGAAAATAATTGTCCAAAATAGTTTTTTTGGGGTCTTTTGTTAAATAACCTATGCAAATTTAGGCATAGTCTAAAGCATTTTTATTCCAGAAGTTACTTCCTTACGTTTGAAATCCACGGGAGCATTTCGGGGGGTTTCTCTTGTGGATCACCTGTGGTGGAAAATTGTTTCGCACAAGTTTAACCCAAAATTGTTGTACATTTTTTGATGAATTGTGGATTATAAAATGTTCACAGATTTCTTGTTCTTTTTTTATTAACAAAAAGTCCAAAGTTTCATTTTAAAAGTCTACATACCTGTTGTACACTTGCAGCTGGTAACACTGCCAGACTTCTCTTTCCTCTTTTTGTATCTCATGTAATCTCTGCCATCATAACTGTATAATTAATAACGCTGCGTCTAAAAAAGGGTATAATGTATAACCCCTGCCTTTACTAAAAGGGTAATGTAATCCCATGCCATTCCCGAAGGAGGATTTTAATCAAAAAACCGCCACTAACGGTAACGTTTAATCCTGCTGTCTACTGATCGGGTAATGTATGATCCCCATAAAGTTAATGAAATGTTAGATAAAACCCCCAAACCATTGAGGGAAAGTGTAAAAGGAAGGGAACTTAAAATGTCTATTCACAAATGCTAGAAGTCTTGCTACCAAAATAGGGGAATTGAGGCCGTTGTAGGGAGCGATTGATGTGGTAGGTATTGCTGAAACATTGGACTCCCCCAATGATTGGGGGGTAACCCTTTAAAGGGGTTTTAATCATTTGGAAAAAGGCGAACAGGAGGGGAGGGGTGTGTTTTTTTAAATGTGGGAGTGTATAAAGGGGCAAATTGAAAAGAGGTAATACAGGGCGGATATAAAAAATGGAAACATTGTGGGTGGAAATAAAAGGGTGGGTTTAATGCAGAAAATTTTTTTTTTTGGTGAAATCTAAGACCCCCCCGAACATCAGAGGCGATAGAAAAACAGATGCATAATAAAATGGTGGGGAAACTCGGGCAGGACAGTGATAATAATGGGGACTTCAATTTCCCGGCATTGATGGGTCACGGTTTCCCGCATCACAAAAAAGGAAGGAATTCCCCCTCTTGTTAGAGGAAAATTTTATGGGGCAGTTGGGGAGGAACCCCTAGAAGTGATGCCTTTTGGATCGGGTCATTTCTAATAAAGAGAACTTGTCGAACGGTCCGGTTTCTGAAAATTAGGAAACAGTGACCCAATAATTTATTTTAGCATAAACGGAAAAAAGAAAAACAGAGCGGGAAAGAAAAAACCAAAAAATTTTAAAAGGCCAAAATTTTTGCTTATTGAGGGACCAAACGGGACCTGGGGGAAGCTTTTTAAGCAAAAAGTAATAAAGCCAAATGGAGGAGCTTAAAATATTTTGGGGGAAAATTTTAAATTGAAAAAAATTTTCCAAGGGTAAAAGTATAGGCGACAAAAACAAAACCCAACATGGTTCCCTTCGTAAAGGGCAATAAACAAAAAAAAAAGGCCTTTAAAAATAAAGTAAAGGGGGGCTGGGATCACCTTAAAAATTTACAAAGAGCTTAATAAAATCTGAAAAAAATGATAAAAGCCTAAAATTCAAATAAAAGGCAAGTGGCCAAGAACAAGAAAACCCCCAAAAAATTTCCCTTTAAAATATAAATGCCAAAAAGCCAAAGCAGAGCAAGTAGGACCTTTAAACTGTGTGGGGAGTGTATGGCCCCAAAGAGAAAGCAAGGTTTTAAAAGGTTCTTCAAAATCAGTATATACTACAAGGGAAGTAGTTGAGGGGGGTTTGGGCCCAAATGGATCTGGGGGTGCCATATGTTTAATACATATCTGCTATAAATTTAAATTGGGTCAGTGTAGAAAAAGTGAAAGCCAAATTAAAAAAATGAAAGTGAACAAGGCTCCCGGCCCCGATGGCATTCACCCCAAAGGTTCTTAAAGAGCTTAGCTCGTTTATCTGTGCCCCTGACATGTATTTTAAGTTTTTTGGTGAAGGATAGTGCCAGGAGACGGGGCAAGGCCCAAATGTGGTTCCCATCTTCAAAAAAAGGGCTAAATCTTTTCCCGGGAATTAAGACCTAAATTTAACATCTTTTTTTGGGGAAAAAAATTTTAAGGCTCATTAGGGACTATTACAGGGGTAGTTGACAAACACAATATTATTAGTGATTGCCAGCATGGGTTTTTTTAAGGACAGAAGCTGTCAGACCCCAAACTGATTTCTTTTTATGAAAGGCGATGAATCGGATGCGGGGCAGCTGGGTATTGTTTTTTTAGACTTTGCAAAGGCGTTTTTACACTTTCCCCCTAAACGTTTTTTAGGTAATTAAAAATTTCCCTTGGGTTAAGATAAAATGTGTAATTTGGAAAAAAACTGGCTGCGGATCGACCTGTGGTAAAAAATTCCCACCTGAGGGTCCCGGTTAGAGTGGGGTGCCGCAGGGCTCATATTGGTCCTTCTTTTTTAATGTATTTTTTAACGATAAGTGGAAGGTCAAAGCCGTTTTCGAATTTTTTCAGATGACACCAAGTATTTGGGTTTGGCAATCTAGGAAGTGCTCATAAATTGCAAACAGACCTGGGCCACTGGTGTTGGGCATCCACTTGGGAAATGGGGGTTTAATTTGGAAAAAGTAAGGTTCTGCATCGGGAGAAATAAAATACAGGCACCATATGTCCCGGGGGAAAAAACTTGGAGAATCGCTTTTTGAAAAAGATTGGCGTTCTGTAATCATAAACTACAGAACAGCAGCTGTCAAAGCGCCTTAAGGCCAGTAAATATTGGGGTGTATTTTAAAAAAGGATGGGCTCGGGGACAAAGGTGTCATTCTACCGCGTAAAAGCATTGGTGCGACCTCACTTAAATATGTGTTCAGTTCTGGGCCCCATTTATAGAAGTTTAATAGAGCTAGAGAGAGTACAAAGACCAACCAAACTTATAAGGGGAAAAGGGGGCATCTTATTATGAGGCGAGGTTAGTTTAAAAAACTTATTTATCTTGAGAAAAAACGGCTTGGGGGGGGCATGTTTTTTTTTTATAAAAAAATAAATGGCCCCACAAAAAATTGGGGAAAAATATTTCAGGTGAAGCCCCCCCCAAAGACAAAGGGACATTCCCTTCGACTAGAAAAAAAGGGTTTAATTCCAGAGGAGAAGAGCGTTCTTCACTGAAGAACTGTAAATTTTGGAATACCCGCCCAGGAGCTGGTCACGGAAACTGTAAGAGTTTCAAGAAAAGGGTTTGATTACCCACCCGGAAAAAAAGAAAAATTAAAAGCGTACGTGCTTTGGTAAAATTCTGGATCCTGGCCGGTGGGGGCCTGGGGGAGATTAGGGTCTATACTGGGCGGTTTTTTGCCTTGTGGGTTTTTGGGGCATTAACCCCTGGGGAGCGGGCTTTAAGTCCTTGTCTCTCTCCCTCATCCCACATTTTCCCCACCCTTGGGGTTTAAACCCATGGACAGTGTCTTCTTTCAACCTATAACTTTTTCTAGTAAATATTATCCTTACTCTTCGATCCAATACTCCATATTGTACTTGAAAATGATCCCATTTATAATCTAACAGTTTGCTCTGAGGTGTCAAATTTTCTCGCTGTGTCCAATCAGGTTTGGATTTGGTCAGTACCCATTCTCTCGTTTACTTTTGTCTTTTTCCTCTGTTTGTTTTGTTGCCATTCCCCTAGAAAACGATCTCCAGATTTGAGTAGAACAGATTGAAGGGAAGATTAACTTTAAAGAGGAAGTTCAATACTCTCTGTTTTATCGTTTCCCCTTTCCCAATTAAAATGCATCTAAAATTTGTTCTTTTTTTTCCGGGTTTAGTGTATGACATAATCAAAAAGGAGCCATCTTACACCCACGTTGCCCATAGCCCCCAATTTTGCGGGTGTCAAAAAAAAAAAGCTAGTAGGTTTTATTAGAGATGGCGAATTGTTTTAACAAAGTGGAATTCGTTTAAAATTTCAGGAAAACTTCGGTTCGAATGAAGTCGAATTTGTGGTACTTCGCGGAATGAAGTGTGTTTTTTGATTGATAAAATGGCTGCAAACACATGGGTTCGGGCAAAAAAATGGGGGAGCAAAAAGGGCATACCCGCATGCAGTGAGGTGAACCCTCAGAGGGGCGGGATTCTTGTGTCCCCGCACTATATAAGTCTGGGCGCGACGCTGGGAGCTCATCCGCTCTCCCGTCTGTTGGGGAAGGTGTGCAGCGGCCGTTGTGATAGCTCTTACGAAGAACTGATTTTTTTCGGGTTTTTTTTGTGGGGTATCAAGTTTTTCCAGGATGCTTCTTAATGTTCTATTTCTGTTTTTTTGGGTTATTGGTCTGAAGCCCAGTGTGCGCCAGTGCAGTGATATAAATTTTAATGATTTCTCACAGACATTGAAAATAAAAGGGTGATCTAGCCTTTTCCCTGTTGTTTCATTTAAAGAAACAGCGTTTTCAATAAATACACTTCATTTTTTGGCTGCTAAATTCTTTTGGCAATTTACCCCGGGGGTTAAATTAACGTTTTTGCTGTTGTGGTGACTGAAATAAACCATCTTTTTACCGCCCAAAAAGCATTTTGCCTGTGATAATTCCAAGCAAAGGGTAATTAAAAGTTTTTCTTTGCTGTGCCCCGTAAAATACACGCCTTTGTAACACGACAAAGATGGTGTTTTGGTGCTCAATTTTTTGCGCATTTAATCCAGGGGTTAATTAAGCGTTGTTTGGTTGTGGTGTAAAATAAAATTTTTTTTCCCGGCAAAAAATCATTTTCCGTAGAAAAATTTCCCAAAACCCAAAGGTTAATTATAGGATGAGCTTTTCTTGACTCTCAATCGGTCGATGTCGATACGGCAATTTCAAGCGATTTCGTTTTTTTAAAATAGTTTATTGCCGATGACCATTAAAGTTATGGGGAGGAACAACACCTCATTCTTACCCCCAAACGGGCTGGAGAAGATGGAATTAAATACAACAGTCAAATGGATACGGCTACATCTTAGGAAAACACACTTAGGTTAAAAAACCCACAAAAAAAAAGTCAACACCTTTCATTTTCCCTGTCTTGCACACACCCTGACCTTAAACCTGCATCCCCCAAAAAAAAAGTGCCAAAAGCAGATGATTAAAACCCATCATTTTCTTGAACAAAATTTAAATTTTCCCTGCCCCTGGAAGCAGCATGAGCCCCAAACCTGCATGACTCCGTTTTAAAAAATGCACCCCATGACTCCAAATTAAAAAATGCTGGAAAAAGGACTTTGAACCACCATTTAAATTGAATGGACATTGAATATCTGTCCTTACCCCAGAATGACCATTAAACCCCTCTGACCCAAGATTAAAAAATGCAAGAAAAAAGGAGTCTTTGAACCCATTTTAGTTGAATGGACATGACTATATTGTCCAAAGGGCCCCAGCATGTGCCCCCCAAACCTGCTGACCCCCGATTTTAAAAAATGCGGAAAAAAGGGAAATTTTGAACCCCCATTTTAGTTGAAATGGGCATTGATATATCTGTCCTGTCAGCGAATGACCATTTTAACCCGTTGACCCAAGATTAAAAAAAGCTGGGAAAAAAAAAAGTTTTGAAACCCCCTTTTTGTTGAATGGACATTTTTAATATCTGTCCTGTACCGCAGAATGACCCTTAAAACCCTTTTGACCCCCAAGATTAAAAAATGCAAAAAAAAGGATTTTGACCCCATTTTAGTTAAATGGGCATAGAAATCCCCGCCCGGGCCACAGCATAGCCCCAAAAACCCGATGACCCCCGTTTAAAAAGTGCCGGAAATAGGAGTCTTTGAACCCCCATTTTTGTTTAAATGGCATTGCTATAACTGTCCCGTACACGCATGACCCCAAAAAAATGTTTGACCCCCAGTACAAAGTGGCATATGCTATTTTTTTCGTGACTTCATTTTGAAATTTTTTTTGGGAACTGACATTTGTTTACAGAATTTATTTAGGAATTTAGTTTTAGTTTTCTTTTATCATTTTGCTTTTTTTTTTTCAAGTTGATAATAAAAAACATACACCCCCGAGGGATTTTTTACATGTGTAGATGTATTAAATTGCCCACACCCCCTAAATAAAAAAAATGCCCAATCATCCCAAAAAACTTTTAGTTGAGAAGCATTGCCCTCCGGTTTGAGAGTGATTCGCCAATCAATTCAATGGGTTTTATTTTTCCCCCAAAACCTTCTTCAGTGATTAGGGCGACTCCCCTGGAGATCAAAAGATGGACCCCCAAGTGACTCCGCCCCCCCAAAATTTTAAGCCCAAATTGTGCAATTGTGTCCACTCTGGAGCCTTTTTGAACTAATTAACCTCACGAAATCACCTTTTTCAAAACTGATTTTTTTGAGAAAAATTTTAAACTTCCCGATTGCCCCTAACTTGAGGCCAGGGTGGTCTGTCATTATTAACCGCGGTTCAGCTGCCAGGGCCGGGGTTCAGGGGGGGTTGGGGCCCCGGCTGGGGTCCTCATTATTAACACGGTAAAAAATGCCCTTATGACGCACAAACGAAAACAGTCGTGCGAGCAGATGCGGAAGTGTGAGGTAAAACCCCCAGCCTTCCCCAGTACACAGTCAAGACCTGGGTAGTGGTTTTCCCCCCCGTATGAGTGGGGACCAAATTTTGGGTTCACTTGGGAAAAAAGGTTTACGCTCCTGTTCCACCCCGATGCCCTTTTTTTTGGTTCTTTTCTGTTTTTTTCAAGTGTGGAGGAAATGGTCTCTGTTCTTTGTTCTTGTTGTGCTCCTACTCCATGTCCCCTGAAAAACCTACATCTGGTCAAGTTTCCCCGTACCTCCCTTGTCAATTCAAAGGAATATTTGTACCCCTTTTTGTCAGCAAGTTTTTTAGATTTTTTTTTAGGAAAACATTTTTTAAAATAGGGGAATCCCCCCGTCTTTGTTTTTCTTTTTTAATTGTATTTAAAAGGGTTGTTCATTCAGGGATTGCGATATTTAAAGATCTTGAAAAAACAAGTCATTTTGCAATATGTGTCCTTTAAAACGTGTATACCTATTCCTGTTTTGACAGCACCACCCCCCCTTTGAGCCATTTGAAAATTTGTAAAAGAAAAAATGTTTTTAGATGCAAAATTTTTTTATAATAGGACTGTGTATACTGCATGTCACAGAAAAAATCCCCAAAAAAATTCAAAACATGCCCCTTGAGCCATTTTTTGACAATTCTGAAGAAAAAAGTCTGTTAGAACATTTTTTAAAATAGGTCTGTAGTATTGCTGATTTCAAAGTACATGCCCCCAAAACCATTGACAATGCAAAAAAAATTCAAAGATGAAGTGAAAAAGGGAATCGGTTTTGTCATAAAACCTTGCTGTCTTTTACATCCCCCTCACGCAAAATGAACTTTTGGGAAAAATGAGAAAAAAAAAATTGTAGAAAGAAATGTTTTTTAAAAAAAATAGTTTTCAAGGGGGCCCATTTCTGTTTGAAGGGAATGTGAAGTAGACACTAATTTTTCCCTTCTTTTACCGGTGTCGGGCCTTGGTGTCTGGATACTCCACACCAACTGTTTTTGTATTCCTATGGACCTTCAATGGTCATGCGGTTTTGGCAGCCTTCCCTTTTTCCCGTACACCTAGAAGCAGAGCTGAGACAGTCCTCTCCCCCTCCTCACTGTTTTTTTTACTACAACAACTGTTCTCTCTCCTGCCCCCAACTGTCACACTTTGCCCCCAACTGTCACTTCCCTCATCTCTTCTCCTTGTCCAATCAGGAACTGGGTGAGAAATTTGATGAGGGTGCTTTGGGGCTAGGGAAACTAAAACCCTTGCTGGACAGGGCTGATACAATGCTTTTTTAAAAGCCAAAAAGCCTGAAAAGTAGTTAATGACCCGCACATTTTTTAGTTTTTTCCTCCTTGCTTTTTCAACAGTTGCAACTTTATTTTTTCAATGACACAGTTGTATGACGGCTTAATTTATTCGGGACAGGTTGAACTTTTTGAGGAAACCGTTTAAATTCACTCAAAATTTTTTACACCTTTCACTTTGTGTGTGTGTGTATATATAATGTATGCACAATTATTTTTATTAAATATTTATTTTTATATTATTTATTTATTTTTTCTACACTTTTTTATGTTTTTACTTTTTTTTTAAATCCCATGAAGAAATAACTTTTTTTCCATTTTTTAAAACACTTCAAAAATGTATTACATATTATTTATGATAATAAAATTATAATCTGTGTCATTTTGGGAACAGGAAAGGTTTCAGTTAAAAACACACATATTCCCTGATCTCGGGCTTCTTACCCCCAGCCCACCCCAGGGGGTACTTTGGTTTCCCAGGGCTCAATGTAAAAGCCATACCAGTGTTCTATCAGGTCACCAGGTGTCCCGATCACCGGACAGAGCAGGGGAAAGCCCTTTGATTATGCTGCGGTGACGACCTGCGTCAATCAAAGGATTAAGTCTAGGGGAGCAGAGGTTTCCCCTGCTCTCTGGCGATTCTAGAGGCTGTGCTGGGAACAGGGCTGTGAAGTACAGCCCTGCTCTCAGCACTACTGCAGTGCCTGGCTCCGCAAACCCCAATGTCTGCAGCAATGCCAAAAGACATCGCTGCAGATGAACAACCTGAAAGCCCGAGTCAAAATTTTCTTTAAAGGGGGAAAAAAGATACAAAACCCATTATATATACAAATATTACAAATAAATGACACATAATACAATGTAGCGAGAACCCCATCCCTGTTACCCTTTTCAACATGCAAAAACCCTACTGGGGAAATTCAAAAATAATATTTTTAATTTGTTTTTGGGTTGTTAACCTTTTAACAGTATTTGTTTAATTATTATATTTATTTAGTAAGTTATGCACTACATTGTATTTATAGTATTTGGTTTCTAAGATACCCTTTATAAAGGTCCAGATAAGATCAAAATGTGGGTATTTTAAAAAAAGGGTTTTGTCCCCATTTCAGTTTTTAAAAATACAAAAATGTTTTACATTTAAAAAAATGGCCCCCTTCAGTCTTTCTACAAAGGTTTTTTTGGATTTCCTAAGAACAAATGGGTTTTTGACATCGGGCCCTTTCCCCGTTTTTCCAATTTTCCAAACATCCAATATTCGGACACATTCCTATAAAAGCCTAGAAGGGATTTTATAGCCAAGGTGTAACTAGAAGCTCTGCAACAGGTCCCCACCTTTCCCATTTTATAATACTGGCATCTTATTACATAGCAGGTAGCCCTTTGAGTCCCCTTATACCCTAGAGTTCAAGAACAACAATTAATACTGCACCCCATATAAATCCTAGTTAACAGCCCTTTAAGAAACAACAAAGCAATCAATGGTTATTGCAGATTTACTATGGCAACTATGCCAGAGTTCTGGCACATCACACCAAAAATGGCAAACATGCTCTGTAGTACACTTACGTGTTTTAGACATCTTTTGCTTGTAGGTGTTTTGGCAGCGGACAGGATAGGCACTGTAACATAGCCACTACAGTAGCTCTTCTGTGGGACTGAACCAGGCAGGCAAAGAAGCATCTTCGGAAAACTGTGACTGAAACAGTTTACAAATATCAGATTCCTGTGTGCAGTGCTGTGGTCAATACATGGTAATAAAAACCCTACTGGAAATTGTTTAACTAAAGTAACAAACATTGCAGATTCCCAAAGAGACCGCAGATCTGCAGCCATCTGTATCATTTCACCCAAGATGAAACACATGATAATTATTCCTTATTAACTCGTCTAATAGTCAGATTCTGGTTCTTGTTTGTCACTAAAAGTTTTGATGATTAACACATGTTGATAAATTAAAACAAATATAATCAAAAGTCAAACACAGTTACAAACAAAATGACAAAACATATTAACCACTTCCTGACCAAACTGTTCATTCTCCTTCCTAACCAGGTGGAATTTATTTTTTTAAAAACATGCTGGTTTGAATGTTAGAACAGTTTTGCCCAGGGTCATTCAGATAATTTTTTCACCTTTTTTCCTTCCATGACACGAAACTTTTATTAGTTTTTTACAAAAATTTTATATATATATATATATAATCAATATATATAGATATTTATAATAATATATATATTTAATATATATATATCAGTGTAAAAAAAATAAATGTCTGTTTTTCAAGTTTTTTTCTATTCCTATGAATAGAAAAAGTGCAACTAAAATAAGTTTTTAAATAGTGTTCCTCTGTTTCTTACTGTCATTTTTGTATTGATGATATATATTTTTAGGTTATTTTAGGATGTTAAAGGGGTTTTGCCACAATGTAATGTTGACGTGGGAGCCTCCAAAATGGGTATTTAATCACTTTTCTAAAGATATGTGATTACAAAAAGTGAAGCCTGTGAAAGCTAGAGCATTGCTCATTCCCCTTAGTTACCTGAAAGTTTACATTAGACATGACCACAGGAGCTGATCTGGCTGCGCTTGCGTGGTGTTTGCACTTCTTATCTGATGACAGGGAACATGAGCTTTCAAGGGACTGTGGAGAATGTGTATGAGTCTGGCTGCTGTATAGAGAATCCACTGTTGTAATGTTATTATTTGAGTTAACTTTTGAGACGCTCCCTTATTCCTCACTCTCTGCTCACCCCCTCCCTCTCACCACTGCAGAGTTCATGTCTCAGCATGTTTGTTTATATTCCCTCCTGAGCTGATAAGGAGGTAAGGAACTCACTTCGTGGCAAAACCCCTTTAAGAGCAAGGTTGAAAGCTATGGTTTGTGTAATTCATTTTTTGCATTTTACGTACAGTGGTGCTCAAAAGTTTACATACCCCGGCAGAATTTTTGCTTTCTTGGCCTTTCTTCAGAGAATATGAATGATAACACAAAAACTTTTTTTGCCGCTCATGGTCAATGGTTGGGTGTCAAACTACTGTGTTTTCTCTTTTTAAATCAAAATGACAACCAAAAACATCCAAATGACCCTAATAAAAAGTTCCCATACCCCAGTTCTTAATACCGCGTATTGCCCCCTCTTACATCAGTGACAGCTTGATGTCTTCTGTGGTAATTGTGGATGAGGCTCTGCCCATTCTTCTTGGCAAAAAGCCTTCAGTTCCTGTAAATTCCTGGACTGTCTTGCATGAACTGGGCGCTCGGGATCTCCCCAGAGTGGCTCAATGATATTGAGGTCAGGAGACTGATATGGCCCCTCCAGAACCTTCACTTTGTTCTGCTGTAGCCAATGACAGGCCGACTTGGCCTTGTGTTTTGGATCGTTGTCATGTTGGAACATCCAAGTGCGTCCCATGCGCAGCTTCCCGGCTGATGAGTGCAAATTTGCCTCCAGTATTTGCTGATAACGTGCTGCATTCATCTTTCCTCCAACTTTTACCAAGTTTCCTGCGCCTTTGTAGTTCACACATCCCCAAAACATCAGCGATCCACCTCCTTTCATCATAGGCCTTGTTGACACCTCTCCAAATGTAACGTTTATGGTTGTGGCCAAGAAGTTCGATTTTGGTCTCATCACTCCAAATTACCTTGGTCCAGAAGTTTTGAGGCTTGTCTCTGTGCTGTTTGGCGTATTGTAGGTGAGATACTTTGTGGTATTTGCACAGTAATGGCTTTCTTCTGGCGACTTGACCATGAAGCCCATTTCTCTTCCAGTGCCTCCTTATTGTGCATCTTGAAACAGCCGCACCACTAGTTTTCAGAGTCCTGGATTTCAGCTGATGTTATTTGTGGCTTTTTCTTTGGTTTTTACAGAGCCCCTGGTTTTCCATTTGTTAATCACAGTTTGAACACTGCTGACTGACACTATCAATTCCTTGGATATCTTTTTTTTATCCCTTTCCCGTTTTATACAGTTCAACTACTTTTTTCCCCTAGAATCCTTGACAATTCTTTTGCTTTCCCCATGACTCGCAATCCAGAAACGTCAGTGACTGGATGAAAGATGCAAGATTCTGTCTGGATCCCAGAAACTCACTCATCTTTTATGCACACACTGATGACAAGCAAACAGGTCAGAGGTGAGGATGTTACCTTTAGTAACCATTCAAACCCATTTGTGTCAACTTCTGTGCATGTTATCAGGCCAAAATCACCAGGGTATGTAAACTTTTGATCAGGGTCATTTGGATGTTTTTGGTTGTCATTATGATTTAAAAAGAGAAACACAGTAGTGTGACAATAAATGGCTTCACCCAACCACTGACCATGTTTGGAAAAAAAGTTTTTGTGTGATCATTCTCTGAAAAAAGGCCAAGAAAGGAAAATGGGGTATGTAAACTTTTGTGTACAACTGTATTGTGCCCCCAGTTAGGTTAGAAAACATTCTCTGAGGGTTATTTTTACATAACTTATTTTTTTTATTGCTGTTTTCTCCTGTAACATATCTGACCAGTTGCAAATGGAATACAGCCTCCAGTTCGTGATTCAGGGCTGATCTGAGTCTGTTAAAGGGGTTGTTTCACCATGTCATTTCACAGAGCCACAGGCAGCCCTAGACACACTTCCTGGATAGGCTATGCATAGTTCTATGGCAAGCTCTTTTGCTGGTGATAACACTCTGCAGGGACTATGGTCGAACAGTGCAGCTAAAGCAATGGAAACAGAGAGGGAGCAGAAAGTGGTGATCAGTAACCTAGAGAAACTAGTGTAAACAAATAGCAATGTATTTGGTAATAGTCTTTATTATTTGCCTACATGTTTAAAGCTTTCATGGTAGTGACAAAAAATCCTTTACGACCCAGCAGCTCCTGCAGTCACCCGGCCCCAGTAATCACTGGAGATAGGAAGCAGAAACCCTGAAGGCTTTACACCAAGTTGTACATTGAGTGCCATATATACAAAGATGAGGAAGGCAAGAACATTACTAGAGCCCAGTTGTCGCTGACAGCCAGCTCTCCTCTACTGTGGCTGAATGATCTCTCGGCAGCTGCAAACTCTGTGAGAACAATCTGGGACATTCTTGTAAATTATTTGCCAAATCACTCGAATGTTTATAGTCAGTAAGTAGCAATGAAGTTGTTAAGAAGTATAAACCTAACCTAATCACAAAATGTAAGGGATTTTAGGCTTTTTGTTGAAATTTTAGGATGAACATAAAATGTTTTGAATTTTTTTTTTAAATAAACTAAATCAGACCATTTCCAAGATGGCCGCTGCATCTAAATCAATGAGAAATGGTGCTGTGCATGGTTCCTCACTTCGATCAGCAAAATCGCAGGCTCCCTATCGGTTAACATGGCAGCTGGAAACCCTGTGAAGGCTTCCATCGCCGCCACACTTTAAGTTTAACGACTTCCTGCCCCCGTAGTGAAACTGCCATCGATGCACACCCGACTGCATTCCTTGACAATGCATAGGCTGGATCAACACTCGTGCTCCCTAGTGGTGAAGTACCCCAGGAGGACTCAAAGCTGAGGTAAAAAACAAAAAAAAACCCTATCTCTTAAAGTTTAAACAAAATAAAAAAAAATGTTAAAAAATTCAAATCACTGACCTTTTGCCATTTTACAAATGAAAAAAATAAAATAATAAAAAAGTTATTGGTTGCAGAAAATCGCGCCGCAGCGCAAATTTCAAAGATAGATGTTTGGAATATTTTTACGATACCAAAACATATGAAAACCATACATGTTTGGTATTACCAGATTCGTATCAACCTTTAGAATACAGATAACATATCATTTCTACTGTAGATTGAACGCTGTAAAAGCAAACACTCACATACATGGCGCAAGTATATTTTTTTTTAACATTTTCCCCCACTTTTTTGGCAGTTTCCCAATATAGTCTATGGTATGATGAATGACACCATTAGAAAGTGCATCTTGTCCTGCAAAATAAAAGCCCTCACATGTCTATGTAGGTGAAAAATTTAAAAAGTTATGGCTCTGGGAATGCGGGGAGGGAAAACAAATGTGAAAAAAATAGGCCTCGGTGTTAAGGGGTTAATGGCAAAATTCCCATCAGGTGTTTGATCCCTGAATCACCCAATAGAGAGAACCGTCCACGCTGACGTAAACAGTTACGGATGGTCTGATGTGACACTTGGTTGCCTCTCACCTCCCTTAAACCTGCCTGCAGTTGTGCGGCATTCATCATCTGGTTCCTAGGGCATTGTTTACACTAAAGCGGTCAGTGTGTGATGGAGCCAAAGGATGTGCACTTCTTTGCCTTTCTGTGACTCCTCCAGTCTCTCTGTATCTCTGTTGCAACCTGCTGATGACACTGTGACACTCTAAGCTCAGTGGCCACTTCTGTCTGAGAGCATCCTGCTTGAAGCCTCACACTGGCGAGTTACTGTTGATCAATTGAAAGGTGTTGTTCTCTGTTAATATATGTCAATTTGAACAACATGATGAAGAGGACTGTTTAATTACCAATTCAAATTGATCCCCAAAATTGATTGGGTGATTCAGGTATTAAACCTGTTGCAAATTTTTTTCCATTTAGCTCTTGTTGAATCAAAAGTTTGCATTTAAATTGGGGTTATGGTCTTATTTAGTGCATTTAAAAAAAATGTTCAAGAAATTCTGAGTTCATTCTGAAATTTCAACCAAAAGCCAAATACCCATAATTTTTTTGTGATAGTGTATTAAAAAGGGGAATGGAAGAAAAATAAGCATTTACTGATTTATTTTCTGAAACTTGGATTAATAATTACTTTTGACCATTTTATATTGTATACTATTGCACAGTCATGAAACCTCAGCTCAACCCTAAAGTGCAGACAGCAGAGTATGGGTCTAGCACATATCCTAATGACATGCTCAACTGTAGTTAAAACTGCCATTTATTTAAATGAGAGTCCTGACCACCTCTCTGTTCAAAACTGGGAGGTATTGGCTCGTCCTTGAGATAGCTGTAGGTCCTAGAGGTGTGACGCACACCTATCAGACATTGATGGCATACATGCCTTCAAGGTCTTTAGTGAAACAAACCATTTAAGTACAACACTCTATAGACTTCGTAATGGATTACAAGAAATGTGAGCACTGTAAGCCCGAGATCACCACATAGTTCTAGCCTTGATTGTAGTAATTAAATTTATCCTACTTTGGGGCAGTGGTTAGCACCTATTTTTTTTAATGAACAATGCTCCTCTAGGTGTCCAGTATACTGCAGGAGTGATCTGGAGTGATCTGTAAGGAAATATTTTAACTTAGTTCTTTTGGATATTAACAGGTCTATAATTCCTCCCCTCGTCCTTAAATAGAGTCTGTCAGAAAATGAATTCTATCCAAAAACCAGGGGCTATGAAAAGTGAAAAGCCCTCACTCCAACATTATGACCCGCTTTTTAAAAAGCTAAGGGCGACATGTATTTACTGGGGTGGCCAGAAATTTGGCGTCTTTTAGCCCAAAAAAAGGCCCTTTTTCTATATTTTTAATCAGCCACTCCAAAAATTGTCCCCCACTTTTTATTTGCCGAGATCGGGGGGGTGTGGAGGGTGTCGCCCTACAACCATATGAAACTAACACATTTAAGTTTAGTAGGCAAACCAGGGCATTCTGCTGGAAAAGGTTAGAACACTTTAAAAGGGTTTACCTGACCTAAATGTCGCTTTTAGCTAGAAAACACTTAATCTATGACCTGCAGTAAAACAGGTTCATAGATTCAGACGCATTCTACGCTACAAACACGCACAAACAAAATAGCGCCTGGGTGCCAAAATACATACATGTCGCCCTAAATGTCCACAAAGGTAAGGACAAGCAATAATTATATGTAAGTAGTAAAGATGATGCGAATCAGTTATAATTCCAAAATTGGCTCACACTACAATATAACGTTTAATAAATAATCATTAAATTAGAAGATACAATTTTTTTCACTACCATAATATCCCTAGATCTGGAATTCCTACCACTCCAGCAGCTCGATGGATCCTTTTTTGATTTTCAGATTATTAAAAACGTGTATATGAATTCAATTAATAAAGTGAGGAATAATATGGCAATAATTATTGGAAAGTCACAGGTTTCAGGAGTAGCAAAAATGTAAGCTTTTTTTCTTCTACATAAAGGAAGGGAAAAGGGGGAAAGTTCCCCTATCCTACCCAACCCCCTTGGGTTTCCCCAAAAAAACTTTTTGCCCAGGGCCTATCCCCGGGTTTGCCTGCGACCCCAAAAGCATATTAAAGGAAAAATTTCCCCAAAAAACAAGGGGTTGGGTTTCCTCGCCCTGTGGGGAATG
>JAODAL010069133.1:0-16496 GCA_025379985.1 Phyllomedusa bahiana | reverse complement strand
AAGATGAGTGGGCCCCGGGAGTCGGGCGGGGGGGAAGCGAGTTAATTTGGGGTGTGTTTTTTTTTTTTAATCCTGCCTTCCCTCTATTGCGGACATATCCCGCCTAGGGGGGACACATTACGTTATCCTATGGAGGACAGACCTCCCTAAAAATTGCCTAGGGGGACATGTAACTGCCTAGGGCATTAAATGCCCCTGCTTTATGAATTTTTTTGGTATTCATTTTTATTTTTTTAAATTCACCAGTACCACGCTTTTTCCACCCTAGGTTATACTCGAGTCAAAAAGTTTCCCATTTTTTTTTTTGTGGAAAAAGTAGGTCCCTCAGTTAAATTTGGGTCGGTTTAATTTGTATATACGGTTTTTATATAAAAAATTTGCTAGTTATAAAGTAAAAACCCTTTTCCTTAGCCACTAACAGACCACCAAAAGGCTCTAAATGTCTTAGGGGTTCACAAGTGGCTCTGCAAGGACATTCCTGAAAAGCCTAGCAAAATCGGCAGCTGCATGGAAATGGTGCACGGGGGGAGTTGGGGGGTGTGACATTTGGGGGTGCTTAGAGAATTCAGGGGAAGTTAAGTAGCCTTAAGAATATCAGAGACTACTGAATTTTCTCCAAATGCCTAATGTTGTGGGGCTATAACACAAGTTGAGAAACCAAAGCAACTTTCAGGACCCGTGATATCGACTTCTAAATGGTTTTCTTTCCCCTGGATATACCAATTCTGGACCGTCTTCTCTTACAGTTCTGTGTTGTGTGTCCTCGGTTTCCCTTTTAAAAAATTTTTGGGTGCCGTCCTGGGAGTTACCATTCCAGTTTTCAAAGGGCGGCCCTAAACGTGACTGTCAGCAGTAACTGGACATACCAAGAAGTAGTTTTGGATGGCCAAAGCTATAATTTATGGATGGCTTATAGGAGTGCTACAGGGGAAGAAACACTTTTCAATTAAAGTGAAAAGTTAATGGAATTTATTAACAGAGCATTACGCGTTTCGCGGAGCGTGGTCCGCTTCCTCAGATGCTTAACGTTCCATGTAAAAAAGAGCAACATTTATACACATAGGTGTCAGAACGAGGCTTGGTTACATAATACTATTTAAAAGATATTACATCCAAAAATCTCAATTACTAAAACAAAAATATAATATTATAAATATAATTTGATAGGAAATATATATTAAAAATATGTACATTTTATATAAATTTTAATGAGCGTTTAATAATCAAAATATTTTTTTAAAAAGTCGATGTGCTATATTTAAAAATGTATGTATTAATATGTATGTAATTTTTTTTTTATTACTGTATATTATTTAAATGATCGTCTCCTGAATTTCGTTGAGACCATAAGGGTTGAGGGAATTAATACGATACATCCAGTATATTTCTCTTTCACTAAGTTTTTTAGTTCTATCATGGACATAAGGAGGGATGTATTCTATAGGTTGTATATTAAAGATAGGATCTCTGGTGTTGTGAGCCTCCAACAAGTGTCTGGATAGGCTATAGACCAATCTGCCGTGGCGTACATCGTAGCGATGATTTATCAGTCTTCTGGATAGTTTCGTTGTAGTTTTGCCTACGTATTGAATATTGCAACTGCAAGTGATCAGATAAATTATAAATGAACTTGCACAAGTGAGGTTATCTTTTATTTTAAAAACTTCCCCTGTAGATGTGGATGAAAAGTGGCTGCTCGTGATGATTTGATTACAACATTTACAACTGGTGTGATTACAAGGGAATGATCCCTTGGGGGCTGGGTTATCTTGAAGAAAGTATTTTCACAGTGTTTGAGTTTTGAAGGTGCCAAAGTGTTTTTCAAAGTTTTTGCACGTCTGTATACAAATTTTGGACAAGCTGGTAATATCCCTTTCAATCCTGGATCTCTAAGTAGAAGATCCCAATGTTTTGTAATTATTCTCTGTATTGGTCTATATTGCGAAGTGTGGGTAGTCACAAAACATATATCAAATTTATTTTTTTCTTTTGGTTTTATTGTCTGTTCCAAATAAGTATACATCTAATACAAATATCAGTGGCACACTAAAAACTAAGTGAAACATCAAGGTATATAGGAATATTGGAAATGCATTACTGCTAAGGAAAATATGAAAAACCTGGGACTCTTAGTTTACAGTTTTTGATCAAGATTGTATTAAGCTCACCTCCCAATAGCGTCAAGGGGATCCCAGCACAGGTGAGTCCCTAACCACTAACATGTTACCTCACTAGGAGTCCGTTCAGACTACAACATCTCGGGGAGTGATAGGAACCTGCCACTGAATTATCCTTCACCAGTTTAAAAATATTTTTTTTGTTCCAAATAAGTGGCTTGATTATTTACTTCTACTTTTTTCATGGCTCCCTCTAATAATTCTACAGGAGCAATGAAAAAAAGTAGAAGTAAATAATCTAATCTAATAGATAACCTCACTTGTGCAAGTTCATTCATAATTTATCTGATCACTTGCAGTTGCAAGATTCAATACGTAGGCAAAACTACAACGAAACTATCCAGAAGACTAATAAATCATCGTTACGGTGTACGCCACGGCAGATTGGTCTAAAGCCTACCCAGACACTTGTTGGAGGCTCACAACACCAGAGATCCTATCTTTAATATACAACCTATAGAATACATCCCTCCTTATGTCCATGATAGAACTAAAAAACTTAGTCAAAGAGAAATATACTTGATGTATCGTATTAATACTCTCAAACCTTATGGCCTCAACGAGAGACGATCATTTAAATATAATAAAAACATTTTTACATACATATTAATACATACATTTTTAAATATAGCACATAGACTTTTTAAAAAAATATTTTGATTATTAAATGCTCATTAAAATTTATATAAATTTACATATTTTTAATATACATTTCCTATCAAATTATATTTATAATGTTATTATAATTTTTGTTTTAGTAATTGAGATTTTCGGATTTAATATCTTTAATAGTATTATGTATCCCTTTCTTCTTTGTGAATGGAATGGAATGTTTACTAACTAAGCCTTGTTCTGACATCTATGTGTATAAATGTTGCTCTTTTTTGCATGGAATGTTAAGCATCTGAGGAAGCGGACCACGCTCCGTGAAACGCGTAATGCTCTGTTAATAAATTCCTTTAACTTTTCACTTTTTTAACTGAAAAGTGTTTCTTCCCCCGTAGCGCTCCTATAAGCCATCCCTAAATTATAGCTTTGGCCATCCAAAACTACTTCTTGGTATCACGAACCCAAGCGTCCTCGTGGCGCAACTTGGCGGGGACGGACGGGAGCTGCTGAGTTTTTCTCTTCCACTGGCAAAAATTACTAAATGTGATTTCGTGCTGTACCGTAAATTGTACAGCCGCACCAGGTGAGCACCTGCCTTTTAGTTTTTTACAGTGTTATATTCCTAAAGGAATCCAGCTGCGCTTTTTCTTTGTAGCATTCCTCCACCTGATCGGCGTCTGTATGATCGAGAGGAGATCTCTTTCTGCAGTAACTGGACATAGTCACACTGTGCAGGAAGACCAAGCCAACTGCTAACACCCAGCTGACAGATTCAGCAATACATTTATGAGAGTAATAACAAAAAAAATTACACCACAGATCTAAGGAAAGATTCTCCAGAACAATTTTATGGGGAACAGAAGTACTAACTAAAGGTAATAAACCACACTGCAGCTCTTCTCCAAGGGCATTAGCACCTACACATTCACTGCTGCATTCAGCTCCTAGGCTCCTTGCAGTGCTTTCTCTGGTGGCCAGTCTGTTCTTACCTTCTTTATAAGGTGCATGTTATCTTTCTGCCTTGTCTAATTGCTGTCCTGCTGAAATTAAAAATACCCACCCTGCCTCCCGTTCCCCTCCCAAAAAAAGCAAAAAACTAAATTTAAATATTTTTTAAAATTCTGCAGTAATTTTATTTGTAAACTTAAACTATGCCCCCCCCCCAAATACCGCCTCTTCTCCCACATAAAACAAGTCCTCCTACAACTGCATCACTTAAAAGATAGTTACAACTGTTGAAACGCAATGGGGTAAAAACTACAAAATTTAGCTGGTTATCAAGGCCTTTTCAGGCCTGTGGTTAAAGGGACTTGGGGCCACATGTATGAAAACGGTCTTGGTCTAAAACTCACTTTGTTGCCCATGGCAACAATTCAGAGCACCCTATATTTAATATAGTGCTCTGAACAAATGACAGAGGTGCTCCGATTGGTTGCTATGAGCAACAAAGTGAATTTTAGACCTAGACAGTTTTCATACATGTGGCCCTTGGTGTGCATTTGTTTGTGACTATCAGCTTGGTGTTTCTGACTTTGTCTGCTGCTTCCCTGACCTCTGCTTGTCCTAGACTTAAAATAGAAGCTCAGGGCGGGCCGGTTATTTTTGTCTGTTACTATTCCTCTTGTATTCCCCTATGCTACCTAGCCTGCACAACAGCTCTTGCCATGGGTGACTGTATAGAGGGTAGCAACCTGGGAGTTCCCTAAAGTACAGTTCAAGCCTCCAAGTGGGGGTTGAGGGTGAGTGCCAGGGAGTTCCTTAAACACCAATCCTCTACATGGCTTAGCCAAGATTCCATGAGATGTTACACTATGATTAACACTGTTACGTTGGGAATGGTCACAGGTCTTCTAAAAGGAAAAAAGAAGAAAAATATTGAAATAGTACAGAGCAAACAAAGATGTGTCCCTCTACAAACGAGTCATAAAGTGTCAAGGTTATTCATAATAAAAAGCAATACAATTCTGCTGCACCAGCAAATTGGATACTACATAGTAAAATATTAACTTGCACATCAGAAACACTTAATAATGACATTACTTTGATGCTATGTAAATTGTAGGCACATGCAATGTATTCGAAGTCTTTATATAGCAACTGACCTTTTCTGATGTCTTCATGCTGAAAAAATGACTGACCTCCAGCTGCAATGATGCTTATTAAATGAGACATAATCAATTACACCAAAAAGCAGCTGGTGAAAAATCAATGGAGGCTTGAAAACCACATGATCAACTTTAGAGCTCCAATTTATTAGCTCCATTTGACATGTTTCAGAATGATCACGTTACTACTATTTAACTTTTGTATCTTGCAACAAAGTCTAATAGATAAAGAAAAATCTATGCACATTTACACACAGCTTCATGTTTGCTTATATTTGGGAGATTTTCTTTTGGTTGGAGATTTGAATAGAGTAATTATTAACACAATAATCACCTGACAAGTAATATGGTGCTATTACCGGACAATTTTGGTGTTTGGAATTTTTTCCTCTTCAGTGTTCAGCGTTTGGGATAAATGATGTTCTATTTTAATAGATTGGACTTTTATGGACACGGTGATAACAAATGTGTAACTTTTGCAGTTTTACAAAAAAAAAAAAAGAGGGGTGATTTTAAACTTTAAGACTTTTTTTTTTTTTTTTACTTTAATACTTTATCCCCTAGGGTATATGACCACTAGGGGGCACACTTCCTTGTCCAATTTACAACCCCCCCCCCCCCACCCGTCCCATCACCCCACAGCAATGTAATTGCAGGGGGGCGATCAGTTGTCAGGGCAGCAAGAAGCCTCATACAGGCTTCCACAGCTGCCATGTATGTACACCTGTTGGACCCTGCCTATGGCAAGGTGTAATAGGTAATGAATGAAACTCCTATTTATACCAGTATAACAGTACTGCTGTATATAGGACAAGGAAGTGTGCCCCCTGGTGGTCACAATTCAAACACTCTTAAACCCTGCTTCCGGCTTCCCGCAGAATCGCTCATCTCCTGACGTATTGAGATATCTCAGTGCGTCAGCGTCCAGTACAGACATCGGCCTCTCTACGTAAATTCTGACTATAAAACGTAACAGTTTACCCCTAAATGTGGGGGAAAAGAGTGCGTCTCCGAAAAATACGGTAAGTCTTAATGTCTTACTTGAATAACATTGTATAGTATTGCTTGAGCCTGACCCTGTTTAGTTCGACCAAACTTGTGTTACAAAAAATACATTTAGGTTATGGATGTCCCAAACGTGGGGTGAGTTTGTGTGTGTGTGTGAACTTCTTGTGGTTTATGTCTTCTTTAGGATAATCAGTCGGGCTATAAGTTGGGCGTGATGAACCATTATCTTGTCTCTTTCAACCTTGTCAACTATATAACATTAAAATAATTATCATCCGTATGTGTGTGTGTGTATATATATGTATGTATGTGTGTGTGTTGTGTGTGGGGTGTGTATATGTATATATATATATATATATGTGTGTATATATATATATATACACTCACCCACCCACCCACATGCAGACAATGTTAATGTTGGCCTTGTAAAAAGATGACAATATATTTTGTTCTATTCATTCATATGGCAGGTAGCCTTTACTAGACAATCTACGTTCTCCTTAATCTTATTTTCCCAAGTACATACAGTAGACAAGCATTTAATTGATTGACCTTTTTCGTTATCCTATTCTATATACCCAGGTTATTTCTAAAAGAGGCCATCAACTTCAGTTTAAGCTTTCATATTTGTCTCCCACCCCCGGTAAATTTTTAAAGCCTTTTTGCGATCTAAAAGGTGCTTAAAATTTTAAATTTCAACTTTTATTGTACACTTTAGTTTTATTTAACCACTTTTTTTTTGGTTTCCCCCGGTTCTTAACTCTTTTACTCGCATAAGGCATACGTTATTCACAGGCGCTACTAAGGAAGGTTTTAAAAAATATATCCCATTTGGTTTCTGTGCTAGTAGTTTTAGGGCTTTTGTTTGTCATTGAGGTTCTCCGCTGATAATTGAAATTTATGAGATACTGTAGCCCTTGGTTGTCCCTACATTGTCATACCACACTCCACTAGGGTGCTTTACATAAGTGTGTTCCTATTTTTCTTAAAAAATAAGTAAAAACGGTGAGCCCCAACCTGTACTTTACCCTAGTTGTATATGGTAGTTCACTTTTATTGTTGTAAAGATCCTTCGCTGGACCTGCAGGTTTCCGACTCCAAGATTCCCTTAATGGGGACTACACCTATTCATCTATCTTCTCATCATGCAAAATGGGCTTTTAAGGGAACCTGTCACTGCTCATGGTATCTGATCTGCAGACAGTATGTTACAGAGCAGGAGGAGCTGAGCAGATCTAGTTTTATTTGGAAAGATTCACTTGCTGATTACTAAGGATTTTGAAGTCCAGTTGATGGTCTGATCAGTGATTGTGAATAGAGAGAGAGCTGTAGAGCATTCAGCAGAAGTTTTATCGATCTGAACAGCTACTTTTGTTCTAGAACATGCTGCCTGTGGATTAGATCGTATTTTTAACGTGACTGATTCCCTATAAACAGGATTTCAAACCTAAGTAAATCCTCCAGCTTTTTCATTTGATCATTTCTAAACAGACTGTAACCCTCCAAACTAACCACAGCAGTTGTTCAGCCATGCTTCCCTTATCCCAATTATCATATTTTAATTACAACATTACTTTTAATTCTACAATCTTGTTGGTGAAGCAACTGGTATCCGTATACTTGCACCTGGTTTGTCACTTGTATCCTTCTTATCCTTTCCTCTTCTCTGTTCCATTTTATATTACTTAGGTCCAGGTCACAATCTACATTGTTACCCCCTTCAATACTGTAGTTACTCCCCAGTCCCTAATATAAACACCCCTATAACCTTCTAATAGAGATGGGAGAATCGATTCTAACGAAGTGGAATTCGTTTAGAATTTCGGAAAATTGGTTCGGAGAAAAGTCGAATTTTGGGGGTACTTGGTGAACGAAGTGTGCTTTTGTTTGATAAAATGCTGCGAGCACAGGGCGTTAAGGGGGAAAGCACTCGGGAGGAAGAACGTGGGCCTCATACATGTGCGAGGAAAAACCATCAGAGACCAGGGGATTCTTGACGTCACCGCCTATATAAGTCCGGGCGGACCTGGGGGGCCCACCTCCTCTCACTGTGCTCATCAGGAAGGTGCGCCGCGGCTGATAGTCTTTCTGAAGAACTTTTTTATATAGCGATTTCGTGGGGTGCTCAGCTTTTCTCAGAACTGTTCCTTAATGTTCTATTTAATTTTTTGGGGATTTGGGTTGAAATCCGTGTGGTCCCCTGCAGCTGCATATACATTCAATATCCAATGGGACTAAGCCCGTTCCCGTTTTATTCATTTACAGAAACAGGGTTTTTTCAATACAAAAACCACTTCATTTTTTGGGTGCTCAATTCATTGCGCAATTTCACCAGGGGAAATTTAAGCGTTGTTTTGCTGGTGTGCTGACCCCAAGAAAAACCCTCTTTTTCAACGCCAAAAATATACTTTTTCTGTAGCCTAATTCACAAGCAAAGGGTTTAAATTTCAATGTTCTCTTGTTGTGTGGCGTAAAAACACGCAATTGTAACACGTACAAAGGGTACTAGTTTGTGCGGCTCAATTTTTTTGGGCCAAATTTTCATCCAGGGGTTAATTTAAACTTGTTTTGCTGGTGTGCTGAAAAAAAATAAACCATCTTTTTCAACGCAAAAATATAAATTTTTTCCCATAGCTAAATTTACAAGAAAGGTTAAAAACAACGTTCTCTGTTGGTGGCTAAAAACACGCATTTTAAAACCTACAAAACTACTAGTTTTAAACGGCTCAATTCTTTGGGGCAATTTAATCCCGGGTTAAATTTAACTTGTTTTGCTGGTGTGCGACAAAAAAAAAACCGTCTTTTTCACGCCAAAATTATAATTTTTTTTGTAGCCAATTCACAAGCAAAGGTTAATTACAAACTGTTTTCTCTTGTTGGTGGCTAGAAAACACGCAATTTGGGTAAACACGCTAAAAAAAGCTACTAGTTTATGGGGGCTCAATTCTTTGGGCAATTTCATCCAGGGGTTAATTAAGCTTGTTTTGGGGGTGTGTGACAAAAAAAACCGTCTTTTTAAACACCAAAAAAAATTACTTTTTCCGTAGCCTAATTTTTTTCCCAAAGGGTTTAAATTTAAAGCCTTTTTTGGGGGCTTTTTACATTTAGTAAAACACAGTGTTTTTTAAACACACATACAAGAAATTTTTCCCTGGCCATTTTGGACGAATTTATTCCAAGGGTTCCCCAACTTGTTACTGGGTTCATTTAGTAAAAAACAGGGTGTATATAATTACAAAACATCATCAAACAGTGTCTGCTTTTTAGAACAAACAGTTGTCAGACAGAGGGTGGCGGGGCATGGCAGTGGCACAAATTTTCCCGGAACAGGCCCAGGTCGCAGTACAGCAAGGGGATCGCAGCAGGGGTCTGGGTAGGCCACAACCCCCGCTTCTCTAGGGGCCTGGTTTGTTGTTAGCCAAACCCAAGGGTTTTTTGTTTTGGTTTGACAGGTACCCCTTTCCTCCCGATGAATTGACAATCCCAGCCAAAGAGTGGGGTGGAACCTCAACACAACCATTATTGGAGGGGCCCCGGGAGGGGTAGGGCCCTTTCACCTGTCCTCAGCCCGCCTCGCCCCATCCGGTTCCCCCAGGCCAGAATCTACTATGTGGTCTGGGTCACGCCACTAATACGAGGATGAAACAATTTGAGGAGGGAGTCAGCAGCTATTTGGGGCAGCGAAGAAATGGGCCAATTCGCCTGGCTCCTCAGTAGGGGGAAAAGTATAGATGTGGGGGTCATAGGTTAAATGTTGTGAGGGGTTCGCCTCGGATACAAAGCCTTTGATGAGGAAGCAGTGACATAAAAACACAAAATATGATGATGTCCGACCGCATTTGGGAGCCGGGTGGGGCAAGGGTTTTTCATCAGTCGGGAGAAGGGGCTCAGTTGCGGTCGGGGCAGCAGGCAGCCAAAAGTGGGTCGTGACGCAGGATTAGCAGCAGTGGGGAAGGTCGGGAGCCAACGGCCACGGGGTTAAAAAAACCCGTTCGCAGGTCCAAGAAATAGCAGAAAGGGGGCCACGAGGCAGCGGCGAGTATCACTCATGGGGAGGGGGGGCGGAAAAAATCCGATACTCGGGGGTGTGGCAGTTTTTTTGCTAAGACACCGGGGGGGAGCCGAATTTGGGTATATGTTAAATCGTGGGCAGAAAGGAAGCGTGGCCCAGGGGAGCAAACGTTGGAACCCCCCACGGCCCTGCGTAAAAACACATGCAGCGTCACCATCCGGTGGCCTGGGAAAAGTGGCTCAGTTTGGGGTGGTCCATCCTGCCGCCGCAGCAACAGCACAGCAGCAGGCCCATGGCATGATGCCATTGCAGCCAGTCAAGGCTCCACCACCTCTGCAGAAGGGAGGTTTTCTTTTTGACACATCCCCCCGTTCCAGAGCCCCTGCTCCTGTACTCATGGCGCCAGCTCTTTCAGCGGCGTTGAAAAAGAGAAACAGTTGGGTCCAACCATCCTAAGGGCGCAGCTGACCGTGCCCCCTTCCAATTGTTGGCCCCTCAGTCCTCCCTTTCCAAATGGTGGCTCGCAACTTTTCAGAAAACAATGGCTTGTGCCGAGCCGAGATGGGAGTTCCAACCTAATTTCTTTTCAAAAAGGCAGTACCAGCATTTCAAAATATGTAAACAAAATGGGGGGTGGGCCTTGAGCTTTCGGTTTGTTCCAAGGTGCACGGCAGCACGGCGTCTGGAGCTGTAACTACGGTGGGGCCAGAAGTCCTTTACGGCCCCATGGGTGAATGGCCCAGCCCAGGCACACCAAAACTTGGACAGGGACGCGTTTTTTCCTCCACGTTGTCAAACTGCGGGACCTGCGCCAATGTCCGTCTCCCCCCTCCTCCACCACCCCCCATCTCCCTCCAAATACGTCCATCATACCACATTGTGGGGCACAGCGGTGTCCGCGTTTTTACCTGGCTTGCCCTGGCGAACGAAGTCACACAGGGGAGGGAATGCTCCGCGTATGCAGCAAAATCGATGTGTGGCTTTTCCCCGCAACGGCAAATCAACCAGGGTGACAGACAATGGAGGAACATGGTGCCCCGCGCGCACCAGGGGGGATGGTCCAGGGCCCCCTGCATGGTGCACGGTTCTCTGGTTGTGAAAATTTTCCCTGAAGCTTCCACTATTTAAAAGAACTTTCTAAAAAAGGGCCCGGGAAACTGTGCATGCACTTTGTCCATTCGTAAAAGCTAGGAACACCCCCCTTGAGTTGCAGCGGCAAACGGCCTCCCCCAACACATTTCTGTAGCAGTTTCCCCCCGCGGAATTCCACCCTGCAATTTGGACCGACTGTATGAACAGAGAAAGGGCCCTTAAAGATTTTTTATGATCCAGGCAGAAGAAGTACTCCCCCGTGTAACTTTGTGTCAGCCAGTGGCAGCTCATCGTGCACCCGCCGTTTTTGAGGGCCCTTTGAGGAGGCGACGTTATTTGTCAGTCCCAGGATACGGGATGAATAACATTATTCCACTCTTCATGTCCTGGAACAGATGCTGAAAAATTGTTGGGCAGGGACGGAGACTGGCGACTACACTCTGGCCACATGAGTCGGTGGGGGGGAAAAAGGGGGAGGGGGAGGACATTGGAGCAGAAGCATTGTCTGGTGAAAAGAGTGGATTTTTACCCAGGTGACAAGAAGGAGGGGGGAGCAGCTGGAGGAGGGGATGGAAGAGGGAAAATGAGGCAGATGACCCCCCAAGCACCCGGGCATTGCATGGGGAAAAGGAGGCAGGGGCCCCCCCGGACCTTGTGCAGATGGCCCCCAGCATGCTTTTTTCCTGGCTAGTGACAGCCGAATAAATAGCATCCGGCAGAGGGATGACTTCGGCTTCCCCCTATTGGACCTCGCTACCCCGGGCCAAAATGGGGGCCTTTTTCCCAGCATTGGAGGGAAACAAAATCAAATACTATGGGGAAAACCCGAAATCATTGGCTGCTGCCTATTGCGGCATCGTCCCCCTCTGACAGGTCTGACCGGGGGGGTTCCTCCGCTCACGTACTACTGCCACGGCTGCTGGGGGGGGGGGGGGGGGGGTAGGAGGAGTACCAGCCCTCAGTAGTAACCTAAGTCTGGAGTCACTGATGAGCAGCTTCCTTTACCCGCCTAGTAGGAGGGAGTCGCCACCACAGTAGCAGGACCTGGAGCAGTCCCGAACCCAAAAGGGGTGGCCTACTTTTGGGGCAGCACTCTGCCACCTCAGTTAAAGTTGTGGCTACGGGCACCAAATGGATGTGTGGGTGCAAATTGCCCAGTTTGCAGTGGGAAGCTGTCCTGCCCGGCCCGTAGTGTGGCATCGAGCGGGTTTCAGTCAGCGGGGGCCATCGTTACCCAAGGAGAACCCGCTTGCCCGGGGAAATGGGGAAACTGACCTTTGTCAAGATAATCAGGCGTGGATCGGCCAGGATTTCCACACACCAATGCCCTTTGGCACAGTCTGGGGTTTAAACTACCTGCCTCAGCCCCTATTCTGATACCGCCACCCCCCTGATCCACACATCTGCTGACAGTTTTTCCCCCATCTGCCTACCAATATTTTTTCCAGGGACTGGATTGCCCCCCACCTAACACTCTGTCATTGTGCCACTCTATGACCTCAGCTGGCTGTTGCCCCGGGCATCCACACTGTGTCATTGTGCCACTGTCTGACCCCTTTCTGCTGTTGGGGCGCCATTCCTCCACACTTGTCATTGTGCCACTCCTGACCTCAGTGCTGCCCCCGTGACCTCCGCTCCATCATTGTGCCACTCTGTGGCTTCCTCCGTTTTGCCACCTCCGAATGTCATTGTGCCCCTGCCAAAACCCTTACTGCTGCCCCCGTGACCTCCCACAGTGTGATTGTGCCACTCTGTGGGTTAATACTGTTTTGCCACCTCCAGAATGCATTGTGCCACTGCCTGAAATTTATGCTGCTGCGTCGGGCCTCCACACTGTATCATTGTTCCACTCTGTGGGCCCAAAAAGTTTTTTCCGCCTCCAGAAAGTCATTGTGCCACTGCCCGACCTCATCTGCTGCCGCCGGACCTCCGTCCATCATTGTGCCACCGTGGGGGCTTCCTCGTGTTTTGCCACCCCAGAATGTCATTTTGCCCCCTGCCTGACCTCATGCGCGTGGCGCCGCCGTCACCTCCACACTCTGTCACTAATGTTGCCACCTGAGCTCTCGCTTTTTTTTTTCCACTTTGCTGGCGACTTTTTTCAGGGCTACATTCCCGCTTGAGTTTTTTTTGGTCGTTTTTCCCTCTTAAGTGCCCAGGGGAATTTTATAGTGAAGCGATTTTAAGAGGGCGGCAGTCATCTGCTGTCATACTAAAACAAACATTTATGAAGAAAACCAACCAAGCTCCCTCTGCATATTAACATGGCACAAGTTCTACAGCACCCTGCAGGCTCTGTGCAGTGGGAAATAGCTGCTTTTTTAACGCGTTCGTGTGAAGTAATTCGGCCCGAATTTATTTTTTTTCGGAAAAAAATTTGGCGAAGTGACCGAATCAATTTTTTAAAATTCGCCCCCTCTCTACCTTCTAACCATCCTCTCTCAATATAGCTGCACCCTCCCCATTTAGGTGCAACCTATTCCTACCACATAGCCTATAGCCAAGTGTACAGTCAGCCCAGTTCTCCAAGAAACTGAAACCTTCCTGCACAAATTGATACCAGTTATTTGCCTCCCTGGTTTCTTATTGCCTTCATGTTTGTAGCTTTTTCAAAACTGTTATTTGTACCGCATGGCACATTTGACGTACTTGAACTAAGCCTACAGCCTCAGTAGGTGTTTTTTAAGGACTCTCCACCTACCTTTGCTACCTAGTTAATGTTTGCCATGACCACTTGGTTCTTGCCTAGTAACCGCTCAGAATTGATCCTCACTGTTGAATTCGGGCCCGGGAAGACGGCACAAGAGTAGATACTTGATTTTTGTGATGTATTGTGTGGTCTGTTCCCTTAATCTTTTATAATCCGTCTTGCACATGCACCTGTCTGGCCAGCCCTTCACTCCTATTTCCCTCTTTACTGGAGAAGACCTCCCCTCCTGACTGTCAGAGAAGGTGTCTTGCTGCAGCAAGACTATTCCTGCCCTGAAATCCCCCTTATACACTAACCTGGTAAACTTGTTGGAGCATGTCAGAACACTCTTCCCTCTACTCCATCTTCCTGATCACACAGCAGGCTACCTCATTTTATTTGCACCTGCATGTATCCAAGTGGGTGCCTACTCAGTGAGCACAAGACTCCCTGCCATGTAATCAATGGATCTCTGTGTTGCAAGCTGCTGAATTAGATCCAATGTCTGGGTTTTAAAATGTGCATCATGCATCGCCTGTGGGCATAATTGGCACTCCATTCTTAAAAGCAATAATTAAAGCAGCACAAACAAATACATATAAGTGACCAGTAAAAATGGGCAACTGTTCTAAAGAAGTAGAATAAAAATATTTAACACTTTACAGACACTTGCTCTAGATGTATAAAATCAATAAGAGGTTGTGGATGGAGTTCAATAAGCCTGCCCTGTACGTGGCAGAGAACTGCTGTTAGTAGCCAGGATTGTAAAACGCTCCAATTTCAGCTTTTTGAACCTCTGAAATTCTGCCTGCTGGCAAATCCATGGCATCCAAACGGATTGAGACCATGCTGCACACCATTCTGTTGTCTGATCAACCCCCTCCCGTCAGGGATGCCGACCGGTTGTAAAAGGGACTAAAAGTGGGGGGAAAAAAACTGGGTAGGGTGGTAGACAGATGAGGGAGGAGATGTAGGGTGGTGCAGCACTGTGGAAAGCTTTATGGGATAGACTGACTAGTTTGTTTTATTCTGTAATGAATGGGCAACCAGTGCAATAAGAGACACAGGGTAGAGGTATCAGTATAGCAGCTAGAAAGAAAGATTAGCCTGGCTGCTGCATTCAGGAGAGATTGGAGAGGGCAGAGTTACCGATAAACAGGGAGTTAAAGTAGTCAAGACTAGAAAGGATAAGGGCAACAATGAGAGTTTGAGTTCTTTTCACAGTAAGAAAAAGTTGGATTTTGGAGTATTTCTTCACAGTGCAGTGGTTTGAGATGTCGAGTTGGGCAAGGGCAATGGATATAGAGCGTGAAGGACAGATCAGAATCTAGTATAACCCCAAGACAGCGGGACTGCTGCCTAAGTGTTTAGGAGGTGGTACTACACACAGTCATTGCCCCACCCTGCTATTTAGACCTAAGTTCAGATTTAGTTTGAGCTAGAGAGGACATAACGTCAGAGACAGCAGGTAGTCAGTCACTGGTGTTTTGTAGCAGGGCAGAGGTGATGTTACCGAAGAGATGTATAATTGAGGGTCACCAGCATAGAGATGGTACTGAAGGCCAAATCTGCTGTTTAGAGTGAAAAGAGTGGAGGATTTAGAAGCCTTCCTTTTAGGAACAGCAAAAGGAAGGAGAGAGGAGGTAGAACTTGCAAATGAGACACTGAAGGAGCGGTCAGACAGGTAGGATGAGAACCAAGAGCCGCGTCCTGGAGGCCAATGGCACTGAGCATGCTGACGAGACATTGGTGATCCATGGTGTCAAACGCTGCAGAGATCCAGAAGAAGCAACAATGAGCAGTTGCCCTGAGTTTTAGCTGTGACGAGATCATTTGAGACTTTAGCTAGAGCAGCTTCTGTGGAGAGTGCGGAAACCTGATTTCAGAGGGTCGAAAAGAGTTAGCAGAGAGATAGCGGGTTAGGCGAGAGTAGACCAAGTGTTCCAGGAGTTTAGAAATGAAGGGCAGGTTAGAGACAGGTCGGTAGTTAGTACTGCAGAACAGGTCCAAAGTAGGCTTTTTCAGTAAAAGGGTAATGATGGCATGTTTAAAGGAGGATGAAAAGATCCCATTAACGTATAGAGGTTGGAGATTAGTTAGGTGAGAGGACAGCTGGAGAAAAACACTGGGTGGGAGGAAATGGTGGTGGGAGGAAATGGGATCACCAGAGCAAGTAGTGGGTTGAGCAGACAAGAGCAGCTTGGATACTTCTGTCATCAGGTTAAATTTTGTTAGCGGATTAGAGGACGTGTGGGAGGTAACAGGATGGGTGATGCTTTGCCAGATACTGACAGTTTTCTCTTTCATGTGAATGGCCAGGTCTTCAGCACAGAGATCAGTGACCGGGTCCTGAGCTTTAGGCCTGAGGAGGGAGTGGAGAGTGTCCAACAGATGTTTTGGGTTATTGTGTAATGTTTAGAATTAGTGTTGAGCGATTACGTTGGCCATCGACATCGGTCGATGGTCGATAGTCGGCCATCATCGACAAGATAGTCGATAGTCGGTAGTCGATTATGAGCGATGACCATTAAAATCTGTGGGAGAGCAACAACACCTTCATTCTTACACCCAAACAGGGCTGGAGAAGCTGGAAATGACATCCACAACAGTCAAATGGATACATGCTACATCTTAGGCAACACACTTAGGTTATTAAAGCCACAGAAAAAAACTCACCCACCATTCACTATCCCTGTCTTGTACCACAGCATGACCCTTAGGCCATGTTCACACGGCTTAAAATGGGCCGTATTTCGGTCCGTAATTACGCGCCGAAGTGCGCCAATTACGGGCCGAAAACCCGG
>JAODAL010069132.1:0-16497 GCA_025379985.1 Phyllomedusa bahiana | reverse complement strand
CCTGTTATTCAACTTCAGAATATGAATAAAGTTGGCTGTTCATCCTCAGGACATTCTCAATGGGCAGTATCAGAATGAGTTCGTTGATTGGCCTTGCAAATGTTTTAGGCTCACCCTTCCTGGATATCTTCAACTCCACCTTCCGGATCTTGCCATCTTTGCTGGGAAGAACCTTTGTAACTAGTCCCATAGGCCAGTCAATCCTTTCGGTTTGTTGTTCGTTCATTAACACGAGGTCTCCTTCTTTCAGATTTGGTTTGTGGTTTTGCTATTTTCTTCTTCCTTGAAGAATTACAAGATACTCCTTTCACCATCTGTTCCAGAAGTAATCTTCTAAGTATTGTACACGTTTCCACTGTTTTTGGTAGATATTTGCATGAGTATAGTCCTACTTGGTGCGTGGATTTCCAGTCTTCTGGGTGAGAAGAGTAGCTGGAGTCAGTATGTCTGGTGTTTCAGGATCCATTGATACTGGAACAAGGGGTCTTGAATTGATAATGGCGGAAACTTCAGCAAGAAGTGTAACCAGAGTCTCATGTGTGAGTCTTGAAGAATTAACATCCATAAGCATAGAGTTCAAGATGCTGCGTGTGATCCCAATCATCCTTTCCCAGGCACCTCCCATGTGGGAACTATGAGGAGGATTGAAAATCCAGGTGCAGCCTTTCTCTGCCAAGTGATCTTGATGGGCTTGGTGTCGATACTCAGCTCTCGACATGCTCCAATAAAGTTGCTTCCAAGGTCAGACCTCAACTGCTTCACTGGTCCTCTGACTGCAAAGAAGCGTCTTAAAGCGTTAATCAGGCTGGATGCATCCATGGAATCTATTACCTCTATGTGAACGGCACGCACGCTCATGCAAGTGAATAGTACAGCCCAACGCTTACTGTTTGCGTGGCCGCCACGGGTCCTGCGTGCAGACACCATCCATGGCCCAAAAATGTCTAGGCCAACATAGGTGAAGGGTGGATCGGTACTTAGTCTGTCCACAGGCAAGTCGGCCATCTGTTGGTGTAACTGTTTTCCCCTTGCTTTCCGACAATGCACACAGTCATGCAGTAAATGTGCCACACGCCTCTTCATGCCTAAAATCCAAAGGCCTGCAGACCGTAACTTGCCTTCAGTAAATTGCCTGCCTTGGTGTTCAGTCTTTTCATGGTGGTGTCGGATCAGCAAGATGGTAATATGATGTTTGCTGGGAATGATGAGAGGATTTCTCTCTGCAACTTCCAGGTCAGCTTGATTTAATCGACCACCAACCCTTAGCAAACCAAAACTGTCCATAATTGGATTCAAATTGGCAATAGGGCTCTTCACTGGAACCTGCTGTTTGTTATACAAGCACTTGTATTCTGCATTGAATACTTCCTGCTGCATGTGACGTATTATAAGAGACTCACTATGAGAAATGTCTTCAGCAGAGAGGGGTTTACGGCAGACATGCCAACCATGACAATCCTTATCTCCAGGTTTATGGTGATAGCATCTTGCGATATGCACTAACCTTGCGATAGTTCTGACGAGTCTCATCCAACTGGAGAAACATTCAAAGCGTTGACAGCCGAGGCTGGAGCTTGGCTTTGTTCCAGTGACTAATGCGCCAACCTCAGCACGGATTTCTGGATCATTATCTGGATCCTGGATGCTGAAGACCTCCTCAACATGTTCTTCTGACTGTCCCAGCAGAAATTCCGGACCTGTAAGCCAAGAAGATTTAGCAAAGGAACCTATAGACATAGTTCCAGAAAAAAAAATGGAGTGATCTGCTGGAATTAAGCTCGGATGGTACATAAAAGCCATTGTCCAGGTTTGGATGACTCCTTATTCTCTGTATGCGGTTTACTGACGTATAACGTAAAATCGTTTTGGTTGGATTGTAGATGTAACCTAAAACGGCCTTAATGTCAGTGTGTATTGGACTCATCTATGTCAGCATTCAGTTCTTGCAGGTATGAAATCTGCGATTTCCACTGCTAACACAGCCCCCACAAAGTTCGGAAGTCTGGAATTGTGTGATCAGGCTTGGGGGGCTTATTTAGCTTTGCCAAAAACGAACCCAGTATGAACTTGGCTGTTGGGTTCTGTCACCTTCAGGTAGGCAACAGCTGCTATGGCACTCTGTGGTTGGCATCTGAGAAACTCATGGAAGTTCTTTCCTTGTGCTAGTATAAGTTGAGGTTTTGACATTTGCATCTTGGATGTGGATCTGATCCAAAGCACTCAGAGATGTTCAAGCTTCCTTTTTGCTCTTTATCAGATAGGAAAGATAGTGGAGCGTCCCAATCCTTGATGGTTTCAAACGCTGTATAATGAAGGTTTTACTTTGGATGGTTAATGGGGGTGCCTAACTTGTCCCAGTGGTTGTATAAGACTGTTCACCAATGACAGGACACCATGCTTTGAAATGGTTTGTCTGCACAACTTACTTGAAAGCCCAAAAGGAGTAGCTGTACAGATCCCCACCTTAGCCTAAGCTTCTTTGCACAGGTGGACTTTACAGTCCAGGTTTATGTCCTTGACCCCAGGTGCTGATATCTGAATTTAAAGGCTCTCATGACGGCCAGGCTGTTTGAAGCGATTTTGTGTTAGTCGTATTATTTTTTTTACACACACGGGCCTTTGGTACAACTATTTTGAGTCCTTTTCAGAAAATCAATTGCAGCTTCTTCGGTTTAAGGTAATGATTTAGTCAATCGCTCTACCAAGAAGTCCTTTTCTACAATGTCTCTGGAATCTGTTCCATATTCAGTCTATGCCTCTATCACGGTTCTGCGAAGGCCATATGTCGCTATGCAGGTGAAAGGACCTTTCCAAATAAGTGCACTCATGCGATACTCCATCATCTCCATAGCTGGTGTCTTTGTTCCTTTACACACAGAAACCTGAGGGAATTTCCTGTGGTCCTCTCTGACTATGAAACAGTGAAACATCTGTTGTTATCAGCAGTGATGGCAAACAGATCTTTTCTGAACCTCATCAGACCCAACTAAGTTATTTGTCTGATTGGGACATGTGAGAAGGACATATTAAGAGATAAACCTTGATGTTTGGCGCGTGAGTTCAAACACAACCCTAACTTTGAAATAGGTTTCTGGGGAATGGTATACTCCCGATATGAGGGTAAGTACCACCACTCCTCGTTTTTCTTTAGGATGGAGCCGGTTCTGCCATGGATATTCCGGAAACACTCTCTTCCATAATGTGGACAACGTGTTCTATCATTTCAGGTTTGACTGTTTAGGGTCTACGCTGAAGAGAGTTAAAATCTTGACAAGGCTGATCCGGTTGATTTGGGAGTCTTACTCTGGAAGCTAGAAGGGTAATGGAGAAACCAATGATCGGTTTCATCCTTAGAGAACTCACTGTCCAATTATCTTGAGAATTTCTCTTCTTCTACTGACAGTCAACTTTATTGTCGTCCTTAGTTGTGAGAAACACTTTTGGTTGGTATTCTTTTCCCCAGATTGGTCAGCATAGGGGGAGGGGAATGGACGTCGGGCAGGCTGTATGAGGTCTGGGAGCTTCTCTTTAACCTATAGTGATGAGGGAATGCTTGATGTAAGATGTGGGGTCCGTTTCCTGACTGGCACGTAGTCTTAAAGGAGTCAATTCCTGATTAATCAAGCAACATTTCCTATGGACTCACCCATCCAAGTTTAGGTTTCTCTGGGCGTTCGGTGGTGTCAGTCAGGGGACCGTTACACTGTTGACGCAACCTTGTAGTACCCTTAGATTGCGTCTCATGCCCAAGCAGGAGTAGAATCTTGGCGATCCCAAATCCAAAGGTGGGATAAAACGCTGGCTAGGTGCCTTAAGTGTGGTTGGTGAAATGCTGCTTATGGGGTAGGATATTCATACTCTGTGATCGGGTATATGGTCGCATTCGTTCAGGGTATGGTATCTCTGGTATCCCGTTGATAGGGGTAAGACGATGAATCCCTGTGCTCTTCTGCCAAAAGTCTCTATGCTGCGATGAGCAGGTATTTAAAGTACAGGAGTTTTGTGGGTTCCTTTGATCCCAATGATTCAAAGAACTTAGGTCCGGCTAAGGACCGGTTTTTGCTTTGGTCGTTCAAAATTGTTTGCGTACATTTTTTACGCCCCTTTTGTTTGGTCTCTCTGGGTAAACCTTCGTGTGATATGACATATTCTGGCACATACCATTTGTCCCTTTGGCTCTCTCCACTTACCCAAACAAAACATGAGCATGAAACCATCTGTGTTGCAGTGTATGTGTCAGCGTGTTTCTGGAGCTCCCCGCCATGGTTTTGTAGCGGGGATACTGGTCACTGCAGTGGATGAATCGATTTTCCCACTTGGGAAAGTGGGTTGTGTGCATACAGCTGTTGCCATGTTGACATCGTGACACTCCTCACATTTAATGGGCGGAATTACAGTCTTTGCCATATGCTCCAATGAGCGCAGACATCTGAAACATACCCCTTAGCTCAGTGTGGATTTCGTGGCGCTACATGTATTGGTTTGGACCTAATTCCCTCTGCATTTGGTTTAGTGGTGAGGTTGTTCTATGAATGGGACTTTCACGTTGAAGGATCTTTGTCTTTCGGACGGTTAGTTTCGGTGTTTACCCTTGGGTGCCACAGGTGGTGGCAGGTTAGTCGTTCTACCACTCACACTGTTCTTAAAGTCTCTGGGCGACATGTATGAATTCGTCTGCGTACTTTTTTTTAACTTGGCGCCGGCACTCCAGTTCTAAATAGATATAGATGTGTGTTAGATACGGACAGTATGAAGATGGTTTGGCGGCATTACATAGTGTTAGTGCGCAAGTTTGGCGGCCATTACATTCTAGGACCATTTACAAAGTTTGGCGCAATAAGTCTATGTAATGAGCCCTAAATATGTAGTATTATACACTTTCTTTATCTATCTAGAACTGTGGGTTGTCGGCGCCATGTAAAAAAATGTATTGCAATTCTTATATGTTGCCCTCTTAATATTTCAATGCTCAGATTCTGTGATTCTCGAGTGGTAGAATACGACAGTTTTTTGGGACGCACTACATAGAGCTTTTGCGCACCAAGTTTGGAATTACACTCTATGCCCTTACAATGTTTGGAGCATTAAGCTCTTTGTAATGCGCACATATTTCTTCATAATGAAGCTATTTCTACACTCTTCTATTTATATTAGAACTGGAGTGCCGTGCGCCAAGTAAATAAAGTACGCAGTCGAATTAATTACATGTCGCACTCATGTGTTTCTGTGTGACTCACTTACATACCGCTGAGATGATGCTAGCTGTGAGTGTTGGAACTCCAGGGTATTCAAGACTGGGGTCATTCCTCATCTGGGCATGCTCATTGTTGAACCTGCAGAATGACATGAATGGGGTGAAGGCGGGGACATGTGTGTTATTTTGTTTTCTTGGTCTGATGTGCCCACTTTTTCTTGAAAAAACTGTAAGAGTGGGGACAGCTTTACATTCAATTGGAGTAGTCACCCCATGGGCGGTATCCAGATTGCATTTGTCCAGACAGACGTGGGTCTCTTTTAGCGAGTTCCAGTCCAGGAGAAGATCACTCAAGTCCTGATGCTTGTGGACTTCCATTGAGATTAATCTTTGGGGATGTTCTGCAGTCTCTTGAATAGGGCTTTCTCTATCGCTTCGCACTGCCAAAGGTACGCTCGGGTTCTCTGCCAGGCAGCTGCATCATAGGACCTGCTTCTGCTTGTCCCACATAGACAGTTCTGAGGCTCTTGATGCGATTTGTAGGGAGCCTGGGCCCAGCCAATTTCACCATAAAGATCAAGCTCTCTGCTCTGTGGTTAGGTTAAGGTTTGCAAATGGCAGCTTTGAAGGTTGCTTTCAGGATCTGTACTCTCTGCGCGGTCATCAAATTTTGATAAACTGTGTTAATCAGTCCTGCCTAACCATGTACCTAGCGAACTCAGATTTATATCTGCCTTCTCACTGCTTGTTGCCGTGTCAACTCGTTGGTCCCTTGGGTGTATGGGTTTGCCTGGCGCCCCGTGAAAGGGGGTGAGATGTTCCCGGTTAGAATGATGTTTCTGCAGGGTTTGCGCTTGTGGTTAGCCTCTGGAAGTTCTGATGTCCGCTGCTCACGCTGTGGAACTAGGCCAGAAAACACTCGGTGCCCATTTCCTTTGATATTTGTCCTTGAGAAGGCATGTGCTGGGTGATGATCATTAGTTTGTGGGTTCTGTGGGTGGCACCGTGATACAGGTTAGAGCTTGACTTGGAGGTTTCCACTGTTGTCAACTTGAACAGTATTATCCCCCCCCCCCCCCCCTAGCAGATAGGGGGCTCTGCAGGTAAACTGTTTCAGCACTTAAGTCACTAGTTGCGTTCAACTGGATTGTTCTGTTTCTGTGGAAGCAAACTGGATCAAGACTTGGCTCATTCGCTCGCTCAGTACCATTACTTTGGCCATGCGATGATTTCCTCTTTCCATCTCTTTTTGTAGGAATCTGTATCGAGCCTTTATTTCTGCTTCTGATTGATCTTTAGCCTGAGCCTCTGCTTCTGCACCTGCTCTTTTAGCCTGAGCCTCTGCACGTTTCCTTTCGGCCTGAGCCTCTGCACATTTTCTTTCTGCCATTACTTCCTTTTCTCTGAAGGCAGGTCTTATTTTGGCTTGTTCTGCATCTATGCGGGCTGTAGTATTCTGTTCACTCAGGGACTGGCTTCTTGAGCAAGATGATTTGTATGTTCGTGACGACATGTTTAGATGAGTTTGATCTGAGTGCGTTCTAGTCTCCTGTAGATGAGAGTGACGAGTTCTGCTTATCTTTAGTTTTCTGCACCATAAAATCTCTTTCTCTTTCACTGATTCTGACTTGTTCATCTCCGGGTAAGGATTCAACTGAATTTAGAGTCTTTTTAAGAGGTGATATACTTGCAAAACAACCGCTTATATCTTCCGTGTGTAGCTGGTTATGCAGCACATGCTAACTGACTTCTTGTAGGATCTCGGCATCACCTTTGAAGGATGGAAGCCCGACTTGAAGGAGGTAACTTCGTTCCAATCGCTCTTCCAGGTCTATCACAGAGCTCATATTTTTATTGTGTTAGTTTTCAATAAGCTTTAGTGTCGGTTTGAGAGACGTGTTTTGGTCGTACAATATTGGTCTGGCAGGAAGTGTGAGTTCTGCTACCTACGCTCTTCAAAATCATCAGTATCAAGTTGTCCTTGCTGTGTTTCAACAACAGGGAAATTGCACATGCTGTTTTTCGGCCATTTTTTATTTAAGGTTGGCATGTCTCTTTAAGGAAAAACCAACTTTTGATTTGGGGTGAAAATCCACAGCATGGCTTCTATGGGGACACCAGTAATAAGATTCCAGGGTGATTTGAGTGAATATGTGGGGGTCATTTTCAAATCTGGCGATGGCCGTGCAAATCGTGAGGTATTATGCACATGTTGCTTGTTGCTAGGGAGAATTCTGACTGTGTCTTGGTATGTAAGGCAGTTTCTGACTGATCTGATGTCTTGAGCTCTAAGCCAATTTCTTTATGTTGGTCTGGGTCTTAAAGCAATTTTGACTGTTGTCTTGAGCACTAAGCCAATTTCTGAACTGTGCGTCTTGGGCCCTTAAAGCAATTTCTGACTGTCTGTCCCTCATGCGGCGAATGTAGGTGTTGTAAAATGGTGGGGCTATTGATAGTGACTGGGAGACTTTCCTAACTTTCGTATCCAGAATGTGGAGCAGACAGGACCAAGCTGGCTCAGCTTAGTAGATAGTAACACAGTGGTATGAAACGAATGTGGTTTTATCACCTTGGATACAGCAATGATCACTGATACAGAACTGTGGTTATCTTTGTAGTAGTTGTATTGTCATTGGATCAATGCCGAAGACCACAGATTCGAGTTCTGGTCGGCGCCAGGCCACAGGCCGTTGCGACGGAAACCGTGGTTTTTGATTAATGCTTTGTATTCTTTGGTTACCGCTGTGAACTGAGTCTTTCTTACTGTGTGTTTATTTATTGATTACTGCAAACGCCCGTGGCCAGGGAATTCCTCCAGCACCCTTTATAGTTAATCTGTGTTCCTCTTTGATTGACCAAGCTTTGTTCTCCCTATCGGCTTTCTGTTCTTTACACCTTATCACCTCTGCTCTGTGTTAACCAGTTCCCTATTTAAGGATTCCCTTACCTGTCCCCTGTGCCTGTTATATTGGGTCTTTCCTATACTTTCTGCTTGCCTGTCTATTGTTGGATTTTCTGGTTACCTGACTCTGCTTGGCTTCTGACTATTCTTCTCCTCCTGATTTTGTACTGCGCTGCCCGCTTGCTGCCAACCTTGCTTGCCTGACATTCCCTTATTGTGTTTTGTATTTGTTTGTCTGTGTCTTGTGTTCCCACGTATTCAGTGTAGTCTTCAGTCTTCTGGTTGGGGCCGACCTTTTAAGGAGTCGGGTACCCCCAAAAGGCAGGGACAGGGGTTGGGACCAGCGTCAGGGCCTCACTCTTTCTGTGTCTTCTCGTGTGTCCCTAAATGGTCCCTTACATTATAACAGGCCCATATTCCCGTCAACTCCCCCGGCGGTTCAACATGAGCACCGACTTGTCGGTCACTGACCGTCTGGACGAGTTGACGACCCAATTTCAGGGCATGGCGGGGCTTATGAATCTAATTTCACAGCGTCTGGACGCCATAACGACCCCGGTACCTGGACCTGCCATCCCATCTGTGTCCCCACCTGCCCCTGTGGATCCTAGCACCCGTCAGAAATCTAAGATGCTGCTACCGGATCGCTTCGATGGTAATCCTGACAGATTCCGGACATTCCGGGAATCCTGTCATCTATTTTTTCGCTTCAACTATTTTTCCACTGAGGCGGAAAGAGTAGCAATTGTTGTGTCTCTCCTTCAGGGCCCACCCCAGGATTGGGCATTAGCGATACCCCCTGAAGCCCCTGAGTGGAGATCAGTGGACAGATTTTTTTTAGCTCTAGGCCATGTTTATGATAATCCCAACCGTGCAACATGGGCAGAATCTCAGCTGTTATCTATTCAGCAAGGCCGTCGCTCGGCCGAAGACTACTGTTCAGAGTTTCCGCCAATGGTGTACATTGACCGTGTGGACTGACCAACCTCTAAAAACCCTCTTCGGCAAGGGCTGTCAGATGCTGTAAAAGATTCTATGGTCAGCCACCCAACCCCTGAGACCCTAAATGACTTCATGACTTTAGCCGTAACTATTGACAGAAGACTAAGGGAGAGACGCAGGGAAAAGCAAGGGGGTTTGGCTCTTCAGCTCAAGTCAGGCTTTCCTGTAAAACCTCCTTCTAACTTCTTGGAGAGTTCTTCTTTTCCATCTCCCTCTCAGTCTTCTGAAGAAGAACCCATGGTGTTGGGTTGCATATCTGCTGCCACCAGGAGGAGACACCGGTTGGAGAACGCATTGTGCCTTTATTGTGGGAAACCGGACCATTTTCTGAGAAACTGCCCGACTAGGCCCAAGTCACCCCGAGGAAACACCAAAGGCCTGAGCAATTTCCAGGAAGGTAACTCGGATGTACAGGTACCTTCTAACGTTAATAACAAGTTTGTTTTGCCCGTAACCTTGGTTTCTAGTTCCAAGAGGTTTGCTTGTCGAGCTATGATTGACTCAGGTGCTGCAGCTAGTTTTATCAGCAGGGCTGTTGCTCAAGCTTTGGGGTTGGAACTAGTTCCATTGCGTTCTCCCTTTTCAGTTTCTAGTATCGATTCTACCTCCCTAACTGGAGGAAGTATAAAATATCGTACTGCAGAGATCACTTTAGATGTTGGGAGTTCGCATACCGAAAAGCTTTCCTTTTTTGTCATGGAGAAACTCACTGCGGATATTATTCTTGGGTTACCCTGGCTCCGCCTCCATAATCCTGTGTTCGACTGGAGGACCACCGAGTTGATCAAATGGGGGGACTCGTGTGGTTCTCATTCTAAGGCAGTGCACTCATTGGTATGTGCTGTAATTGATACTCATGACATTTCTGAAGGTAATTCCGTTTTTAATGGCGGCTTTGATGGAGACGTGGTGGATAAACTGTCTCTGCACCAGCCGGATGTTTGCACTATAGACCTCTCTCCGGGGGCAGAGCTCAACTATTCTGCCCCGGAGCGAGAATCTATGTACCGAGATATTGAGGAACCTGAAAATATTGTTTCTCCGGGAGTAGTTGTCGCCACCGTGAATTCAGATCTTATGTCCTCGACTACAGACACACCAAGTTCTGCTCCTTCCGAGCAGCTCCACTTTTGCTGTGATGATGGTTTCCACCTCACTTATTCCGCCGTTACAGGTTGTGAAACTAAAATTGAATCCGCCAGTAAACGACTGTGCACAGTCTGGGCTAGGAGTCATAAGACTCTAAAAAATGCCCAACTAAAACAAATCGATAAAAAACATCGACTCAGACCAAAAAGGCTCCGTATTCGAGTCCCAGCAGTAAAATACACTCCCAAGTTGGTAAAGGGGAAACTTCACAAAGCCCACCCTGGTAAACCTGGAGGGTCTGTGGAGGGTCCGTTGGCCCCTCCTAGGGGGCGGGGGTGCTGTCATGATCATGCCCAACAGACCCCCAGCTTCGAGTTCTGGTCGCCGGTTTGAGAGAGCGTTTTGGACGTACAACTTGGTTGCGGAGTTGAGTTCTGCTTCCTGCTCTTCAAATCATCGTATCAGTTGTCCTTGCTGTGTTTCAACACTGGGATTGCACAAGTGTTTTCGGATTTTTATTTAAGTGACTGTCTCTTTAAGAAACCTTTTGATGTTTGGGCTGAAATTACAGATGGTTTATGGGACACCAGAAAGTTCCCAGGTGCATTTGAGTGAATTGTGGGGTTTCAATCTGGTGGCCAGCAACGTGAGGTATTATCCAATGTGCTTGTTGCTAGGGAGATTTCTGACTGTTCTTGGGTGTAAGGAGTTTCTGACTGATGTCTTGACTCTAGCCAATTTCTTACTGGTCTAGGTCTTAAAGGCAATTTCTGATGTCTGTCCCACATGCGAATGAGGTGTAACATGCTGGTGGATGTCTGACTGGGATTTCGCTACTTCGATCCAGAATGTGGAGCAGAAGGACCAGCGGCTCAGCTTAGTAGATATAGTAACCACGTGGTATGAACAGCATGTGGTTTTTCACCTTGGATACAGCAATGATCACTGATACAGAACTGTGGTTATCTTTGTAGTAGTATTCATGATTGCCTGACAGACCCCTTCGAGTTCTGGTCGGGCCACGCCGTTGCACGGAAACGTGGTTTGACAATGCTTTGTTTCTGGTTACCAGTGTGAACGTCTTCTTCTGTGTGTTTATTGATTACTGGCCAACGCCGTGGCGGAATCCTCAGCACCTTTAGTAATCTGTGTTCCTCTTTGATTGACAGCTTTTTCCCTTCCGGCTTTCTGTCTTTCCACTTCCGTCTGCTCTGTGTACCAGTTCCTATTAGGATTCCTTACATGTCCCCTGTGCTGTTTATTGGGTCTTTCTACTCTGCTTGCCTTCTATTGTTGGATTTTCTGGTTTACCTGACTCTGCTTGGCTTTGATATTCTTCTCTCTGTTTTTTACTGCGCTGCCTTGCTGCCAACCTTGCTCCTGACATTCCTTTGTGTTTAGTATTTTTGTCTGTGTCTGGTTCCTATTCAGTGTAGTCTCTTTCTGGTTGGGGCCGACCTTTTTAAGGAGTCGGGTACCCCCAAAAGGCAGGGACAGGGGTTGGGACCAGCGTCAGGGCCTCACTCTGTCTGTGTCTTCTCGTGTGTCCCTGACTGGTCCCTTACAAGTATAAACCTTGGTGCAGTTTTTTTGCTGCTGTTTGTTGTTGCTGTTTGCTGCTCTGTTGTTTTGCTGCACTGCTGCTGTTTTCTGTTTTGCTGCAGTCTGCTGGTCAGAAATTGATGCTTCTGCTAGCCCAAAAGATGTGTGCTCCAGTCACATTAAGATGAAAACAACTAACAGGAAATGACACAGCAAAATCCTAAAAAAAAAACACACTCCCTAAGAGAAAAACTTTACGAACAAAGACAGAGGGAGCATATGTAAATTCTGGTCAGCAGATGGCAGCGCAGCAACAATACATAATAAAGAATGGATGGAGAAAAGGATGCAATAATATAAACAGTTGAATAACAATACCTATAACTGAAGAGAACAGCACATTTATAGCGTATACTGTAAGGCCCTGACAGGTAAGGTGGGTGGTCAGTGGTGTATACATTGCACCAAGAGTTCTCATATATACATGGTGAGGACAGATGCACGTCACTGAGAAACCTGGTCTCGGTCAGGTAGGAGCTGTCGCTTTATTCTGTGATAGCTGCGGTAGGTAGTTGACACATGTTGACCAGTTAGTTTAGCTGTTTGAATACAGCTTTGTCTGGGGCGACTCTTATTGGGAGCAGTCAAAGTGTTGGGTGGGTGACTGCTCCCAGTGTTCCAGGCCAGAGTATAGTTGACCTATATAAGTCAGCTAGTTGGCTGACCAGGGTGTGTCTGCCCTAACTGGCCAAGAAGTATGGAACTTAGAGGCTACAGCAGGTAACAACCATCCTGTTGGTTTACAGCTGCAAGTTAGTAGTGAGGAAAACTACTGTATATTGAATATACGGACGAGCAGATTTTATTTTGTGTTTGGTTTTGTTTGACATCTGTCTTTTACTGCTGTATCCAGATAAATGCTGGAGCTTGGACACAAGAAGACTGTCTATGTATCAATTGCCCTGGGACTTTGCTAGACCACCGAGCTGACCCCCTCACATTATACAAGTTCATACAAATATTACACTTTTAACAGCTAATAGATGTTTTTTGCAGTTTTCAGTAGGTGCAGGAAACCCTTGACTAATCTGCATCACAGGCAATAGTTTAAAGTGGTTTTCAAATCTTATAAAGTGATGCCGTTTTCTAGGATATAAATACTTCATAACCACATGTGCTGCTCCATTAAGAAATACACATATTTTCAATATATTTCCTTCTTCACTTCATTTTTTCAGTGTATTTCTTAATGGAGCAGCACATGTGGTTATGACGTTTTTGATATATGAGGAGCGGGTCCTCAAAGTGTTTGCTTAAACGACAACCTGTGAACATTAGTTAAGGTGCTTCTTTTATGATTAAGTTTTCTAGGATAAACCATTACTTTATGATTAGTGGGTGTCTGATACAAGTGACCCCCACAGATCTTGAGAATAACAGGGATGCAGTATAAGGCACCAAATCAGTGTTGCGACTCCATCATTCACATGTCCTTAAAGGGATTGTGTCACAATTTTTTTTTTGCAGTAATGTGCATGTTTTCTATCACCTTTTTATTATCAATTACATTTATTCTCATTGTGAGCTTGTAGAGACAGTTATAACAGAAACTTGTGTGTACACAGCAGTGCCCTCTTCAGAGACAACCCTGTGCTGTGTGAGAGCAGGACACACAGGAAGCTGCCATAAAGTAAACACTGTAGATAAGAGACTTGAGACAATTCCCCTCTGAATATCTTCAGCTTAGAGCCCTCCCACCCACCCCCTGCTGTGACCTCAGCTCTGCTCCAGTGTCTGCAGGTCACAGCAGGCAGCCATGATTGTGGAGCACAGAGGAGCAACTACTGAACATCTGCTCAGCTGCACTGTGCTCCAGCAAAGCTGCCAGAGAAGCAGCAGAGGTCGGGTGGTTATACCTTATCAATTCTGCAGACAAGTGTCCGATGTGTCCTCGTTCCTAATAAAGTGATCATACTTTTGTATGCTGACGATTTTTGCACAATTCAAGATTTTTTCGCTAATAAAGTTCTCTGGCTTTTGATGCTAAAAATCCGTTTCTTTATGGATTTTGACGCTAAAATCCATTTTTTAAAATCCGTTCATCCTTAGTTCCTCCTATGATATACATCATTCCCCTCTGATATACATCCTTCCTCTTTAGTTCCTCCTGTTGTATACATCATTCCCCTCTGATATACATAGTTCCTTTTTAGTTCCCCCTGTCGTATACATCATTCCCCTTTGATGTAAATTGTTCCTCTTTAGTTCCTCCTGTCGTTTACATCATTCCCCTCTCATATACATCGTTCTCCTCTGATATACATTGTTCCTTCTTAGTTCCTCCTGTCGTATACATCGTTCCCCTTTGATGTAAATTGTTCCTCTTTAGTTCCTCCTGTCATATACATCGTTCCCCTTTGATGTAAATTGTTCTTCTTTAGTTCCTCCTGTTGTATACATCATTCCCCTCTGATATACATTGTTCCTTTTTAGTTCCTCTTGTTGTGTACATAGTTCTCCTCTGATATACATCATTCCTCTTTAGTTCCTCCTGTCGTATACATCGTTCCCCTCTGATGTAAGTTGTTCCTCTTTACTTCCTTCTGTCGTATATATCATTCCCCTCTGATATACATTGTTCCTCTTTAGTTTCTCCTGTCGTATACATCGTCCCTCTCTGATATACATTGTTCCTCTTTAGTTCCTCCGGTCGTATACATCGTTCCCCTCTGATGTAAAGTGTTCCTCTTTAGTTTCTCCTGTCGTGTACATCATTCCCCTCTGATATACATTGTTCCTCTTTAGTTCCTCCTGTCGTATACATCATTCCCCTCTGATATACATTGTTCCTCTTTAGTTCCTCCTGTCGTATACATCGTTCTCCTCTGATATACATTGTTCCTCTTTTGTTCCTCCTGTCGTATACATCATTCCCCTCTGATATACATTGTTCCTCTTTAGTTCCTCCTGTCATATACATTGTTCCCCTCTGATATACATTGTTCCTATTTAGTTCCTCCTGTCGTATACATCGTTCTCCTCTGATATAAGTTGTTCCTCTTTTGTTCCTCCTGTCTTATACATCGTTATCCTCTGATATTAATTGTTCCTCTTTTGTTCCTCCTGTCGTATAAATCATTCCCCTCTGATATACATCGTTCCTCTTTTGTTCCTCCTGTCGTGTACATCGTTCTTAGGATATGTGGACAGTGGCCACCTTTGGATACCTGTGAGCAGGGATGCAGACATATACTGTGGCGTTCCTTCCGCATATCCATAGTGAAATAGAGTAAGGGTATGTGCACACGGTGTCTTTGGATCCGTGTTGGGTCCGAAATGCACATCCAAACACGCAGCGTCTTTCGGATTTAAAACGCAGCTGGCTGTTTGGATCCATTTTGGCTGCAGCAGGATCGCACCCTATGGTTTATTATAGGGCTCCTGCTGCATCTCACGGACCAAGAATTGACATGACAATTACTGGAATGGATCCGAAAGACGCAGTGAGACGCGTATCGCCAATCACTCGTGTGAACGCCGATGCGTGTTTCTAATAAACAGCAATGTAAAATCACACTGTCTGACAGACAGACCCAAACACATATTCAAAATCGTATGTAATATGGAGTCAAAGACGCCGTGTAAACAGACCCTAAATGTAATCACAATTTCACTCTGGTTATTCTTTTTTTCAGCTATGAAGACACAGCAGTTCTGTAAGGTATCCTCAGTCACCAACAAAATGGTGATCCAGAGTCTTCAATCCACATCCCCCTCCTTATGCACAGAGGGGAGGGTGAGGCGAGTGAGGTCACCACCAGACCAGCCCACATTCACACCAGTGCTGTAATACATCCTCTTTGTACATGAGCCAAATTTTTTTTTTTCTTGGATGTGCTCTCTCTGATGGCTAAGACTGGGAAATATTGCAAATTATTATACGTTTTTTAATATTTACTCCAAATTGAATGAACAAAAAAAAAATTTAGACAGAAATGAACACACAATGTTTCATCAATAAAAAAAATTAATTTTGATGACCCATACCAATCATAAAGTGATGGCATAATCTCGCGAAACATCATTTTTGCAATACACCATCATTGATATAGCACCGTCAAAATCCATAGTGTCGTACAGAGATTACCAGTCCTCACATTGGTCCCTGCTGTCATTGGGGCTCACAGTCTAAATTCAGCATTAAAGGGGTTTTGCCAGGAGGTGCCTTACCTGCTAAGAAGCAAATTTAAACAAGCCACGGAGCTGAGCGAGAGAGAGACAGACAGCCAGAGAACAGAGCTGCATAAGGGATCGTGTGAAATGGTCACTGAAATAATCATGCTACAACTTGTGGATTCTGTATACAAAAGACAACAGCTTTCTACACAGCAGCTTGAAAGCTTCTTCATGTTCTCTGTGATCAGATAAAGCAGGGATCTACTCAGATACTCACACTACAACTAGTTTATTCTGTATACAAAAGAAAACATATTTCTACCCGGTGCCTTGAAAGCTTCTTCAGCTCAGTCTCATCAGATAAGAAGCTTTCTCTGCGCAAGCCCGGCCAACAGCTCTTGTCAGGTCGTATCTCGTGCAAGCTTTTAAGTAACTAAGGGCAGGTAAGGCAGCCTGTAGCTCTCTCAGGCTGTCCTTTTTCTAATCACAAATATTTAGAAAAGTGATTAAAAACCCATTTTGAAAGGGTCCCACGTAACATTACTCGTGGCAAAAAACCCCCTTTAAAAAAAAACGTATTTTTTTGGGTGTG
>JAODAL010069131.1:0-16497 GCA_025379985.1 Phyllomedusa bahiana | reverse complement strand
TTTTGTTACAACAATTAGAATAAAAGCAGACAAGCTCATATAAATCTTAGCAACTGTTTATTGTCTGCAGTACTCTATTGTAATGATTGTAGGTAGTGGATCCACTGGGCCACCGCAAGTGGTGGTGTAAGTCGCATCAGGTTGCGGAGTATAAAGGGCCCCTGGTTTTAACCAGAGCCCACTTCAAAGCGGCTTGGGTTGGCTGTGGCAAGAGACCCCCCTGATCACTAGCCTTGATGCATCTTTCTTGCGATGGTGGCCGAGGTGTAGCATGGTACAGAATCAGCAGGCAAACCGTAGTCGGGTACAAGCAAAGAGGTCTGGGCAGGCAGCTGGCAAAATTTGTCATGACAGGGATGGGGTCAGGATACACAGTAAACACACACTTCAGAACACTTCTCTGGGCAAGGCACAATAGATCCGACAAGGAAGCAGGGGAGGTGGCCGGAAAATATAGGTTTGGGGCATGCATATCCGTAGGGAGGGGGGGGGAACCGCACGGCCCAAACAGACAAGGCAGGGGCCCGGATTTGGCAATTGAATCCCGGGGGCGAAGTAAATTTTCCCGCAGCCCGACATGCGGACCGCAGCCCCACTCAACCTTGGCGACATGCGAGGAAAGGGGAAACAGTGCCCTGGGGGCTGATGCAATCAGCAGTCAAAACAGTACCTCCCTCTTTTTTAACTGAAAAAATTAGAACAAGGTCCCAGTCCAGAATCTTAGCCTCCGGTTCCTAGCACCTCTCCTCTAGCCCGAACTACTTCCAGTTGACTAGAAAGTACCGATTTTCACTGATGGCCTTCAACAATCTCTTTACTTTAAAATATCGTAGAATTGACTTCAGAAATAAAAAAAAAAGTTTCCCCTGGGAAAAAAGCGGTTGAGGAATACTGCCTTGAGAAGGTAGACATGGAAGGAGTTCGGGGGAATTGCAAGAAGGAGGTAACAGGTTTGTAAGCCCCTGGGGTTATGCATTGGGAAAACCTTCAATGGACCAAGGGGAAACCCTTTGGGAAAAACTTGAAGCGGGGGGTTTCAGGTGACGAAAATTTTGCAGAAGACCCCCTTTTTTTCCCTTTGCCTCCGAGCTTCTTTGAGAGGATGTCTTTGCATGCTTGTCTGGTCTTTTTGAAAAATTGTCATAAACCCGGGTTTTTGGGGCACCCAAACCAAAACATGAGAAAGCTGAAGGGGAGGGGGGACAAGGATGTTTACCGCATACAATATAAAAGGGTGATTCTCTGGCTGAGTCTAGCCCAGGCTAGAAGATTGGACCAGTCGTCTTGGCGTGCTGAGATGAAGTGGCATAAGTAGTTTCCCAGAACCTGGTTCACCCTTTCTTCTTTTCTGTTGGCTTAGGGATGATGGGCCGAGGAGAAATCTAGTTACCTGGAGTCTGGAGCAGAGTGCACATCAAAGTTTAGAAATGAACTGGAACCCCCAATCTGAGAAAATATGCTGGTGAAGGTCGTGCAGGTGGAAAATATCCGGAAAAGTGCCGGAAGCTGAAAAAGCCAAAGTGAGACCGGCAGAGGGGGTGAAAGTGGAACTCTTCGAAAACCCGGGTTTTTTGTAACCACAAACAAGACAGTATTGTCTAAGGAGGGTGGTAAGTCAGTAATGAAGCACATGGCTATATGGGTCTAAGGACACTTTGGAATCTGTAAAGGCTGCAGAAGGTCAGAAGGTTTGTGACAGGGAGTCTTGTGGCGGGCACATGTGGTGCACGAAAGAACAAAGTGACATCACGACCCAGATTAGGCCACCAGTAATAATGGGATATGAGAGCAGGATTTCAAAACTCCGGGATCCCCCAAACCCACAGAAGAATGTCCCCACTTCAAAATTCTCTTCCTTAGAGTATTGGGTGCGGATGTTTTCCCAAAGGTCTGAAGTGGATCAGGAAATTGAATCTGGAAAAGAAAAGAGACAATCTGGCTTGCCGCGGATTTATATGCTGGGCCTACTGGAGAAAATGCCGATTTTTGTGGTCCATGTAGATGTTGACCAAATGACAAGCACCTTCTCGTAGATGGCACCATTCTTCTAAAGCAAACCTAGTGGCCAACGGTGTAGTTTCTTTCTGCAGGGAAGGAAGTCTTAGGAAAATAAAACGCATGTGATATTTTTGCCTTTGGGAGTTTTCTTTGGACCAGCACCCACAAAAGGGAAACCCCTTACAGGGAAGAAAAGGGAATTTTTAAAGGGTCAGGCCTATACAAGATAGGAGCCAAGCCAAAGGCAAATTTCAAATGGGAAAATGCTTCTTTCGCTAAGGGTGGCCAGGACTTACGATTTCCATTCTTCTTGCGGGTCCACAACGACACCACCACAGTAAGAATATATTAAAAGGGGCCAGTAATAGTTGGGGAATTCCAGGAAGTGTTTTATGGCCAGTAGACCAACAGGTCCCTGGCATTGCGGTTTAAATCAAACTTTGCAGATCCACTAAGTCCCTTGTCGGGACATTTGGGCCCCAAAAAAAAGGGCCGACTATGATGGAGGAGAATAACAAAGGAGATTATGAAACCCATTTTACTACTAGGACCCAAAAGTTCTATTTTGAGATAAAGTGATTCCCTTTTTCCACTCCAGAATGTGTACTCTGGAAGGGCATTTAGTGCTGCAAGTAGCATTTTAAATAGATGGGGTTGGAAGTTGCTACCCCTTTATTCGGCCTTAAAAAAACAAATCCCTAATTTTATGGATAGAAAAAGCCCCCAAAAATGCTGATTGGGGTGTTAAAGTCAGACTGTAACGGGTTGCGCCGCGGTCCGTGGTTCGGACCGCGGTCGCACCCGCGTTCCCCACGGCGGGTCCCCGGCGGGGACGGGGGCCCCGCGGACCGCACTGCCGGTCGTGGCGCCACCTGTCCCATCCACTCACCTGGCCCCGCTCCCGTCCGGTCCTCGTCCCCTGCCGGCCGGAATGCGCGTGCGCGCCCCCTAGCGCGTGCGTGCGTTCACGTAAATTTAAAGGGACAGTGCGCCGGTAATTGGGTAATTGCCGGGCGCTGTCCCTATATAAGTTTTGCGCCCACGTCACTTCCCTGCTGGATCTATGTTGCCTCGTGCCTTAGCTAAAGCATTCCCTAAGTGTGTTCTCACCCTACCGTGTACCAGACCTCTTGCTACGTTTTCCCGACTCTGAACCTCTGCCGCCTGCCCTGACCTTATCGCCTGTCCACGACCACGAACCATTGCCGCCTGCCCTGACCTTCTGCCTGCCCATGACTACGATTCCCGGACTACGCTTCTGTACCTCGCTGCACCTCGGCCGCCACCGCAAGCAAGTCACGTCAGGGGGGACGACCTGGTAGCCTCACGCCGCAGCAAGTCCATCCCGCTTTGCGGCGGGCTCTGGTGAAAACCAGGGGCTACTTAGATTCCGTTCCCTGGCGTGGCTTAACTATCATCGCTTGCGGTGGTCCGGCGGATCCACTACCCAGCCGCTACAGTAACTGACATTACTGAAATTTAATCATCAGAAGACTTAAATAATGTTGGGTAACTTGGAATCCTGGTAAGACAGGCAGAGATGAAGACCCAGGGCTAGTCCTCAGGCATCAGTATGAATCATGGAAGCAGAAAAAGTCTCCAACATTCCAGCATGTTCTAGTCACAGTTATATTGCTATCTTCTTCGTAATAAACATGGTCAGACTTAGTTGCACGTGTTGCACGCAAACTGGGAAAGAACTATATGGGTGGTTTTTGTATATTGATGCGTACCCTGTTTTTAATTCAAACAACAGCAGTAAAAAGTGACCGAGGTATTCAAGCCATTGGAAGTGGTGTCAGAGGTTGTCATGGCAACTGAAAGCCTGTATTTACAGAGGAAATTTACCTTCCTGTTGATGAGCAGAAGGATGAGGTAAACTACACCTTAAATGTTTCTTGTCAAACCGAGGAAGAAGTGCAGCTCTGTCCTAAAAAGATTAAAATAGACCAGGTCCTGATGGTATACACCCCCATGTGCTATGGGAGTTAAGTAATGTGATAGACATGCCCCTATTCTTAATATTTATGGACTGTATAATATCGGGTTATGTCCCAAAGGATTGGCGCATAGCAAATCTGGCGACAATATTCAAAAAGGGGTCAAAAAGTGATCCTGGAAACTGTAGGCCGGTAAGTTTAAATTCTGTTGTAGGTAAAATGTTTGAAGGTTTGAGATGCTATCCTGAACTATCTCACTGAAAATAAATGTATAATTCTGTTCCACCATGGGTTTATGAAGGATCGGTCCTGTCAAACTAATCTCATTGGTTTTTATGACGAGGATATTTCTAGAAATGATCGGGCTGAGGCATTGGATGGCACATATCTAAATTTTTCTAAAGTTGGCTGCGTTGGGGGGGGGACATAATAAATATGTTTAAATATATTAAAGTTCAATATAGAGATATCTCCCAAGATCTATTTATACCCAGGACTGTATCGAGAAGAAGGGGGCATCTGTAGCGGCTGGGTGGTGGACCCTCTGGACCACCGCAAGTGATGATAGCTAAGCCACGCCAGGGAACGGAATCTAAGTAGCCCCCGGTTTTCACCAGAGCCCGCCGCAAAGCGGGATGGACTTGCTGCGGCGTGAGGCTACCAGGTCGTCCCCCCCTGACGTGACTTGCTTGCGATGGCGGCCGAGGTGAGGCGTGGTACAGAGTCATAGTCCGAGAATCGTAGTCGTGGGCAGGCAGAAGGTCAGGGCAGGCGGCTGTGGTTCGTGGTCGTGGACAGGCAGGAAGGTCAGGGCAGGCGGCGGAGGTTCGGAGTCGAGAAACGTAGCAAGAGGTCTGGTACACGGTAGGGCGAGAATACACTTTAGGAAACACTTTAGCTAAGGCATGAGGCAACATAGATCCAGCAAGGAGTGATTGTGAGACGTGACCTTAAGTAGGGGAAGCGCCTGGCAATCAGCCAATTATCGGGGCGCTGGCCCTTTAAATCCTCGAGAACGAGCGCGCGCCTTAGGACACGAGCACGCGCGCCTCGGCCGGCAGAGGGCGCGGACGGCACAGGAGCGGGGTCAGGTGAGTCCCCGGCAGGCGCGGACCCCTGACTCGTCCCGCGGCCAGCGGCGGCACCCGACCACGGTGAGCGCCCGGGGGGGCGGCCACGGGTGCGCCCGCGGCCCGCGGGCCGAGGAGCGGAGGGTACCGTGACAGCATCCTCTATGTCTTGAGGAAAGAAAGTTTCTACATAAACATAGAAAGTGATTCTTTACTGTAATGGCAGTGAGACTGTGGAACTCTCTGCGAGAGGAACTTGTCATGGTAAATTCACTAACAGAGTTAAAAAAAAAAGGTTATGAATAACGTCAAATTGACTGAAACGTCAACATTTTTGTCACACAAATAATACATTGATCTTGTATGGAGCACCTTTGATTTAATAAAATCACTTTCAAGCATTTGAAAATATCTGAGTGATGTTGACATTGTATCAACTATTTTAACCCCTTAAAGAGTACCTATCACCTCCAGGGAAACCTCATGAAGTAACAGGAGACTAAAAAACAAACACTTCCTTAAATATGCTTCATTAGGAGAGTCAAAGCATTGCACCTGTAATTCAGTTTTTAAAAAAGTGCTGGTCCTTTACGACAGCTCAGAAGTTGGGCCCAGTCGGCATATGACAGCTTGATGGATGACAGTTGATACAATCTCCTGCCTCTGAGAGGGAAGAGCCCACTGTGCAGGGGGGAGCCTGTACATCAACATCATGTGTACACTGATTTTCTTTGGGCTGCTATGATGGATATAACACTAGCAGCAGTCACAGTAAACCCTGTCACACTATGTCCTCAGTGTGCTGTGCCTGTTGTACTGTATATAGCAGCAGCTATGTCCTCAGCTCCCCCTGCTCAGGTGGTATAGCTCAACAGAAAGAATCCCTTCTACACACAAAGCTCTGCTAAGAAAGTAAAAGCAAAATCTCTTCCCCTGTATTAATGACTAGTGTTGAGAGATTATTATCGACATAGTTGAAATCAGCACGGTTTTTATGTTGATCAGATTTTTTCGATCACGCGATAATTTAGGTGAAAATCTGTGCATAATCTATTAATATCGTGCCATTTTCAGCGATTCCTGTCATTTTGGCGGCCAGCAAATCAGCTTAGAGAATAGAGCTGGGTGAGCTGTGTGTGCGACGTCATGACTGGGATGTGTAGGTTGTGGATTGGCTCTGGAAAAATCAAATGACCTCGTTTTACATAGTAACATCCCTTCCTGTTTCTGCCTCAGTGTGTTAGTGTGGTTCATTAATGGCAGAAAGTGTGCTCAGGTATCTGTCCAAACAGCTCAGCGAAATGTTCTATTTGTTCACACAGAAAAGCTATGCTTTTAGCTCAATGGTGAACATTAGAACTTAGATAGATTAGAAATTTGCTGATTTTAGTTACTTAGGCTGAAGAATTTTAAAGGGAGATCTAGCGCCTGATACAGTCGCGGGGGAGAGAGGGGGGGGGGGTTGCAGGGCGAAACAGACTCAAGTCTTTAAGAAGAGTGGATATTGTGCAGCCCAGACGTTGGTTAGGCCTTAAGTTGCAATGGCTGTTTATTAACCGTTTACTGGGGAAATATAACTTCGTATGTTGGGCAGCATGAACTTATATTAGGATACAGATCTTTTCTAGAACTGTAAACTGCAGTGTATTGATGCAAAACCCACTTTTATTAGCTGTATACATTTCGATTCTGGTGTTTTTCTCACTTTGGCACAGGCCAGCTTGTTGATAGAAGCAACTTGCAACTTAAAAATTTCGATTACAGCATAATTTTATAGTCACCAGGTGTATTTTGATGGTGAAAAACTCCACTTTTATTATCCGTATACATTTCAGAATACGGTGTTTTTTTCACTTGGCGCAGTCCAGCTTTGTTGATAGAGGCACTTGCACGTTATATTTAAATACAGCCATTTGTAAGTCACCAGCAGGTGTATTTGATTGGTGGCATAACATCCACTTTTAATAATCGTTAGACATTTCAGATAGGAGTTTTTATTTCACTTTGGCGCAGCCAGTTTTGTTGTTAGAGGCACCTTGCACTTAAATTTGATACAGAATTTTTGTAGTCACCGCGGTGTATTTGCATAGCGTGCAAAACTTCCACTTTTATTATTCCGTATACATTTCAGAGTAGGTGGTTTTTTTCACTTTGGCGCTAGTCCAGTTCCAGCTTTGTTGACTAGAGGCAACCTTTGCACTTAAATTTGAATACAGCCAATGTTTGTAGTCACCACAGGTGTTTTGGATAGGTGGCAAACTCCTCACTTTTATTATACCGTTATACATTTCAGATAGGTGTTTTTTTCACTTTGGCGCAAGGCCAGCTTTTGTTGATACGAGGCACGTTGAACTTAAATTTTAATACAGCAATTGTGTAGGTCCATCCGCAGGGTGTATGTTGATAGGTAGCAAACTCCACTTTTATTCTACAATGACATTTCAGATAGGTGTTTTTTCACTTGGCGCAGTGTGTAGACTTTGTTGATAGAGGCTCCTTGCACTTAAAATTTGAATATAAGCAATTTTGTTAGTCACCGCAGGGTGTATTTGATAGGTGCACAAAAACTCCATTTTTTTATACGTATATTACATTTCAGATAGGTGTTTTTTTCTACTTTGGCGCAGGCCAGCTTGTTCATAGAGGCAACCTTGCACTAAATTTGAAATACAGCAATTGTGGATGTCACCCGCCAGGTGTAGTGATAGGTGCAAAAACACGTATTGTTAACACGAATAGTTTTTATAATAGGTATTGCAGTGGTGCGGCCTAGTTTTTTTCAAATAGCCACGTTGTACGACAATTTCTGATCAAAAATTTTTGAAACTGTTCTCATTTGTCATTGCTGCCAAAAAAACACAATTTAGTTCATCCAATCTAACTTCTGAATAGGATTTTACTGGGCTCGTTGAATCTCAGTTTTGCGCAGATAGCGCACTTGTTGTTATTTTGTTGAAAACTATCATTCCTAGAGTCCTATGGGCATTTGTTAAACTCCTGGAACTGAAGGAAGAAACACTGTTGATTTTAGTTTTACGGTTTCTTTCTACCAGACCGCAGGTTCACAGCTATTCGCTAGAAAACATTTTCAGATTTCTAATCCTAGTTGGTGTAGGAAATTAGAGGGGATTTGTGATAGCTGTGATTGACGTCTTTTAATAAGAGACTTTCAAAAACTCTTCCATACAACTCTTCTCAATTTTATACTTTTGAACATGGAGCGAATATGCAGGTGGGTAAGGCGAGCAAAGAGGGGGGGTTGTTAGGACATTGGAGGCTAGAGGTTACGAGAGAAGGTACTCCTTCCACGTGCTGGCCGACCAACACGCAGCCAGTGGATCGTCGGTTTGCAGGGACCGTCAGGGCCGAGTCATCGCTGGTCAGGCTCTGTGAATATCAGGAAATGAAACGCAACGCCAATCTGTTCTTCAGTGCGTAAATGCAACCGATCCAGAGTCTAACCTCCTCGTCCCAGTCACGGCCACAAATGTGTTTAATCAGCATCATCAGCATCCCGTCAACATGAAGCGAAAGGCAGACCAAATGTCAACTCGTGTACCCACCCCTGTGACATAATCCATTTTCTGAAGACCTCTTTGATCGACAAAAATGCCAGTTGGGGTAGAAGGCATGTTAAAAAGATCAAGGGCCAAATGAGGATGATTTTTGTTGCTCTGTCGCCCTGCTTCTTCACTGACCATCAAGTGGAGGAGAAGGAAGCCGGTCATTCGTCAAAAATCCCGGGCGGTCGGCAACGCCTTGCCAGTTTGCCTCTTTTGCTTTTGTAGCCCGCAGCTCTGGATGCAGGAATGTCAGGGACGGACCAAGATCACCCGTAGTTGATGATGCTGATGACGGAAATTGCGGATCCATCGCAGCGTATTTTCCGCAGAATTTGCTTTGCGAGCGGCCCTCCTTCACTGGATGAGGAGGCAAGACGATGGGGGTAGTGTCAGTACGGGTCCAGCCTCAAAAAGGGACGTGGAGAGGGCGGTCTGCTGAATCCGCTGATATGATTGCCAGCGCAACGTGTCAAGCGGAAAACCCCGCTCCTCGTCTTATCGCCGTTCAAAAAGGTCAGGAGCCTCTCAAGCTGGGCCTTCTTTGAGCAAGCCTCTGATTCAACCACCAGGCGATGTCATTTTGCCGCCTTTGCCGGTAAATAGCATCTCAGTAGAGGCAGAATCTTAGGCTTGTTTAAACCACACTCCAAACATGTCTAGTCACATGAGCGAATGCATGAGGTTGAAATGGATGGCAACACTGGCCAAATAAAGGCACACTGGATGCCGGGCTGTCAAACCACTGTCACACCCTCGATGTCTCCGCCCTCCTACCTCCTCCTCCTCCGCCACCAACCAAGCGTTGCTCAGCTGGCCCATGTCTTCAGGTCATGGATTAGGGGATCAGCTTCCACTTCAGCCTACCCACCGACGCCCTTGTTCACCCAAACACCACTAGAGACCATCCTTACCCCTTCTCCTGTCCACAGTTTGACTGACCTACAGCTGTACAGCCGGCCAGTCTAGCGCCAGCCCATTTTCCGTCTTCCAGGTATTGGCGAGCAGTAGAAACACTTTATCCCAAACCATCCCAAAGCCAAAAGCCTGGAATGTGCGGCATTGCCAGGCTTTTGGCTTGGAAATGGTTGCCTTTCCGTCTGGTGGAAACAGATGGGTTCCGCCAGTCATGGCCCTTGCCTGCCCCCAATATCCTTATGCGCGTGCAGGCATTTTCTTTGCCAGAAATGCCCGTCATCCTGCCCTGGCCAGCCAGTGTCATCAAAAATTTCATGTGCGTCTGTCTTCATCTGTGTCATGGAAGGAAAAAGTCCATCTGACCAACCTGACACACGGACTTGTAAGCGACGCGCCAGGCCGCTATATTCTCTGTGAGCAGCTCAATGGGTGAGCTGGGTTTGGATGTCTCGTGGTGGTGACGGTGGCTCTCAGGGCCCGCCATCGCGACACTGCTCTTCAAAACCGCAGGGATGGTGGCAGGGTTCTTTCCCCCAAGGTCCGCTGGTTGGCATCATGGGCCCAGAGAAACCAGGGGTGTTGAAAAATTAATCTGCCCTTGGGACAATCACACACCGCCACAGGTTCAGGATACGTGGACGGTCTCTCCGCAACTGTGATACGAGCACTGGCGGCGTGACAAGAACCTGCGTGCCAGGCTAGGTGGTGTGCGATAACGGTCGAAATTCTGTGGCCGCACCTTAAGATCAGGTTAGGTGGCAGCTATATCTCCTTGACCTGGCACATGTTATGACCTTGTGTCCACAGAAATTTCTAATGCGCTACCAGGGTCTGGAATGCCTGATGAGGATAGGCTCGAGGTGCTGAGTTGCACTTCCGCCACCCGTTCGCACCATGCCTTCATCACCGCCTGGCTGCGTATTGCAGCGTCAGCTCGGCCTCCCCTCATCAGGTTATCATTGTTGATGTGGAAACTCTGGAAATCCACCCTCCACATGCTCCAGCGATTGTGGACAGCACGCGCGAATGCCATACGCAGTACAAAGTGAATCTGACTTTGACAAGCAGGGTGCGGACCATCGGGGTGTTGAGCCACCGAGGTGGAGGGGCAGCGTGAAAGATCTCTGCACCATCATGGCCAGTTTTGAAGTAAGCCACCAAAATGGTCAATGCGGACAATGCCCTTGTCAGCATGGACCCATTGTGGTGATTCTTAGTTCTGGAACGATCGTTGGACACTCTCTGAAACATCAGGTCCGCGCCAGGACTGGAGGAGGTGATGGACTCAGATGCGGAACACGGGCCTTTCCTCTCCGTCGAATCCACAAGACCCGGACAGTTTCTCAATTTTATCAGTCTTCATTACGGCAGTGGTTCGGGGTCCAGGGCTAGTGCACAAGGCGAGGCATCAGCTCTCAGGGTGCTATCTTCTGAGCAAGTCTGTGGCTGTGTTGAAAGCTTGTGCCGGAGGAAGGGAGGAGGTGGAGGAGGTTTCCTATGACACCGACGTTACGATTCCCAGCCTTGGAAAGAGATTGGCGCGAATTTGAGGCAGAAGGATGAAGATAAGGATGATCAGTTTGCTAGTGCCCTCGACCCAGTGGGCTTGGGAAAATCACAGGCTCTCATCTCTCACTTGAGGGCTTGGGCATGCTCCATTTCCTCCAACATGATCCTCGCACATTAAGGCCATGCAAAATGAACAACAGTTCCTGGGTTGCCACCCTCCTGGAACTACCCGGTTACAAAACATAACTCAGCATTCTTTCACCCACACCCAAATACGAGAGTAAAATGCAGGGAAATGGAGACACTTGCTGATTGATTCAAACCTGAGACAATCTGTTTCGTCTGCTTCACAATTCTTCAATGTCGACGTTGAGAAACAACGTCAGCGACCAATGGACAGCGTAGGAGTGCGCCCAAGCCAGCCATAGCGCGCACAGCAGCAAGCAGCAAGCGCATGCAAAGTATGGCCAGAAAGCCTAATGGGTGAACTCTGGCTCAGCTTTATGTGTACCACCTCACCAACGCATGTCAATGCAGGGCACACATCCAACACACAGTGAAGCTTAAGATCATGGTGCACGACTACTCTGTCGTCCTCAACATCGATGTTTTGGATGCTGTCCGAGGAACCCAATCGACTCTCTGGGTATCCAAAATGGAGGAATGGCCCAGCTCGCTCGCCCATGCATAGAATGTTGTCCTGCCCAGCAGCCAGCCGTCATATCTGACGGGAACTTCAGCACAGCGGGAGGAGTCTTAAGACAAAACGCATCCGGCTTTCCACAGATAATGTTGGTCGTTTTTGACAATTCATCAAGATGAATCAGGCAACGGATACTCTGATGATGTTGGGGCACCATTCTGCCGAGGTCACCGATTAGTTTGCCGATCTACTTCACATTCCTCTTCAAACAGATCATGGTCATCTTAAAAAATGTTTTTTAAAATGATCATTTATCTTTGCAATTTTTATTCTCAGTTCCAATAAGATCATTTTGCTGGTTTTGGGTTTGTGGAGACTGAAAAAAGACCCCAAAAATTTTCAGGGCAAACCGTTTTCCCAAATTTCCCTCCTTTCTCTTTAGAATTTTCGAAATTGTAAATTTTTTTTTGGGGTCCAGGTTTTTTTGTGAGAAAACAGTAAAAATCAGGGGCCTTTGGAAAAAGAAATGTGGCTTCTAAGTGGCATTTCTCCCTCACTTTTTAACAGTGTCATTTTTAAAAATTTTTTAGGTATGCTCCCTTTAAAAAATGCAGAAATTTACTACGGGCCCTTTATTCAAAAAAATTTGGGGGTTTTTTAACAGCATTTGTTCTTCACAATTGTAAAAAAGGGGCTAAAGGGGTCTTGTTTTGAATTTTTTGGGGGCATTTTGTTGTGAAATGCAGTTTTAAAATACGGGTCTTTTTTTAAAAAAGGGGTTTTTAAAGAAAATTTTTCCCTTAAAAATTTTGCCCAAAATGGCTCAAGGGTGATGGTGCTGTCAAAAAATAAATAGGTGGGGAACCCCTGTTTGGGGGACACATATTGCAAAATGACTTGTTTTGCAAAAATCTTTAAAAAGCTGCAACCCCTTTTGTGAGAAACCCATTTAATATTTTTAAAAAAAAAGGAAAAAATGACGTGGGGTTTCCCATCCTTTTTTAAAAAAAATTTTTGTTTTCAATTTTTAAAAATACAAAAAAAAAATGGCTTGTACAAAATAGCTGATACAAAAAATTCCTCAAATTTGGTAAAAGGGAGGAAAGGAAGACTTGAACAGATGTGGTTTTAACCCAGGACAGGTCAGTAAATGTCCAGTTAAAAATAAAATGGTGGTGTCGGGAAACCCCTCCGGGCCATCCCTTGGAACTTGTTTCCCTTTTGTTTCCCCTTAAGTTTGCCCTCGCCCAAGGACTTTTGGATCGTGTCCCCCACTGGGTGCCATCTTTTTTCCCTTTTTCCACATATATAAACTCCTCAAGCCTGATCTCCATTGTTTTGAGTATTGTTTTAAGCTCCGGCGGGGGTAGTCCTTACCGGAAAACTTGTTTTCCCTTTTGGGGTTCCCACTTTGCGGTTTCCCCCTGCGAACCCCTTGATCCCAAACTTTTGCTAAACCGTGTTTCCTGCCCTTTTCCCGGGATCCATTTCCCATCTCTGCTGCCCTGTTCCATCTGCATCTGCCTCGTGTGTCCAAGCCAGCCCTCGCCAAAAGGGTTCCACTGTTTCCACTGTATCGTGACAGGTTTACTCAACCTAAAATGGAGCCCGCTGGGGCGGGTTTTGCCCGGAAGTCGCTTCAACCGCTTCAAAACGAAGGGAAAACAGGGCCCCCCCCCGAGATGAAAGCATTGAAAACAAAATGTGACGCTTATAAAGGGCCCAGACTGGCCAAATATCCGTGTTGGAAAAGGCGATCCGGAAATACGCAAAACTGTGAAAGGGCTTTACCCCGAGGGATACTCCACCTGGAGGGGGTCAAGCCTCTGGACCCCCACTTGGGTTGCCGTCATGGCCCCAAAAATTTTGCCCCCCTTTTCAATTCGGGGGAAGATCGTGACAAATTCCGGGTTTTTTCCTCAATCAATGGGGCTAAATTCGCCCAAAACCCCCCTCCCAATTTTCCCCTACGGACAGTTTCGAAGGTCCTGTGTTTTAAATTATGCTGTTTTTTTTCACAAACCCAAATTCCCGGGGCTATTCCTTTAATTAAAGGAACTAAAGTCCCCGGCTGAATCCCCGGGAGGGGGTTTCATCGACCCCATGAGTCGATGTTTGACGATCCCAATCGCGGTGCAACTGCTGAAGCTGAAAATACTACCCTTTGGGCCCGGGGAAAAACCCCCCTTTGCGAGTACCCAGGAGTTAAGAGGGGGGCGGGTACACCAACTGGAATGCCCAGCAAAATTGTTTTTTTTTAAAGGAAAAGGGGATTTACGCACCCGCAGAAAAAGATGAACTTCCCCTCCCAAAAGGCCCCCTTCAGGTTTGGATGCCTTCATTAATCACTGTTTCAAACCCGATACCCGCCCGTTAACGACGACAGGAGAGGGGGGCTAATCAAATTTTGATACTAACAGTCCCTGCCAGCCCCGCCAGCTTCCAAAGGAACCCCCAAAGGGAAAAATCCGCAGAGAGCCAGGGAAATTTAGCCTAAAGCAAAAGGGGTTCCTTTGTAAAAAGTGAGGGTCTGGGAAAAAAGGGGGGCACCGGGGCCCCCGGGAAAATCTTTGCTTCTAATTTTGGGGGAAATCTGAACCCCTTCCTTAGCAATGCCCCCAGCCCTCCACGGGACGGTGGCCCGCCATCTGGGCCCCGACAGTCAATGAAGAAAACAATTTTTCGAAAAAAACTTTTCTGAAAAGACAATTTTTCCTTCCAAACTCATTTGTGGACCCCATGTTAAAAAAGAAAACCCAAAGACTTTTCCAAATTTCTTCCTTCCCATTTAAGTTTCCCGGGGTTTTCTCTCAAGGGTTTTACCTCCTATGGGAGATCGGGGGCAAGTGGCAATTTCTGGACCGGTTTTTTTGCCAGAAACGGGGTTTTTAAAAACAAAAAAAACTTCACCCCTGGTAATTTGGAAAAAAGTAATGGATCCCCCCCTGAATCAGGGCCCGAGGACCCAAAAGACGGGCCCACTTTAGATCATTAAGACATCCCAAATCCCCCCAAATCTGAAATTTCCTATTGAACCCTTTTTCCCCACTTCCCCGTCATCCTAGGCCCCAAACCCCGGTACAAGCACAGAAACCCCCGCTCAACTTGGGGAAACCAAGGAGATAAGCTTTTTTTTCCCAAGGGGGATGCCTTCCCTCACTCATTGCAAAGCCCCGAAACCCAGCTCAAGTAATAAAAAAAGAAGAGTACCCTCCGGGTTTCAGGGAAATTTGGGGGGACCTCTTTCAGCAAACAGAATTTTTGACAAGCTACCCCACAAACCCATCCCTTGATTGCCCTATAACTTTTCTTCCAGGTGCAAACCCAAAAACCTTTTGGAAACATTTAACCCCCGGGGAGGGCCAAATTTAAAACCCCCCAAGGACTACATGAAAAAAATCGGCCCCGGGGGTTTATTCCCCCCATCTTCCTCACCCGGGGGGCCCCCCTATTCTTTTTTTAAGAAAAAAGGCGGTTCCTTAAAAACCTTTCATTGACTACAGAGAACTTTTAAAAAACTTACCCCAAAAAACCGTTATCCTTCCACACTGAACCCCGGGGAGATTTCCCACTGGGAGAAGTGCGACATGCGAAGTTTTTTTCCAAATTAGGGTTTACAGGCGCCCATAACTTTGGGCCGAATTTAGGGTTGGGATGAATGGGGGAAAACTGCCTTTAGGTCAGTTATGGAACCCCTTTGAATATTTTCGTGATGCCTTTTGGCCTTTGTAAAGTCCCGCCCACTTTTCAACATCCCGTTTAATGACATCTTAGAGGGCCCCTTTATTCAATTCATAGTCATTTTATGGGATGATATCCGGATTTTTTTCCAACTCAAAGGGAAAAACACCAAGACACGTAAAATTTTTTCTGGAGCCTAAGGGGAGAACCACTTTACCTTAAGACGAAAATGTGGGAAAAACATCAGACCCAGATTCCAAAATTCCCCTTGGGGTTTCAAACTTACCCCCATGTTTTCCAAATGGACTCTAGCAAAATTTAAAACAATTTAAAAGACTTGGGGGCCAACCCCCCGAAAAATAAAAGTGTCCAAGTTTATTTGGTTTTTTGCCAACTTATTGACGCTTCATTTAAGAATTTCTTGGAAAAAAATCTCCCAATCAAACAGTTATAAATAAATAAAAAACGAGGGTACCTATGGGGAATTAAATACAAAAATAGGTACCAATTTTCCCAAAAACCCCCTTTTAAAAATAGAAAAAAAGTGTTTGGAAAATGGGACAAAATTTATTGGAATAAAAATTTTAAACCCTTTTTTATGAGTATTTAAAAAAGTAATAAAAATTTCCAAAAAAAAATGTGATAACAACGAAACCCCAGCACATAATAGTAAACAAATTATATTTGTGCCAGGGCAAAGAAAGAAAATTTTACAGAAAAAAAAAAAAATGAATTTTAAATAAACCCCAAAGTAGGGGGGTGACCCCATCTATACCCTGCTACAAAAATTTTGGGAGAAGAAGTCCCCCCCAAGGCGATTCCCCCCCGGAACCCACCCTACCACTAGATATTGGGAATAACAAATATAGGCCCAAAAAGGTTTAAAAAAGTTAAAATTTTAAATACACAAAAACACTCACCTTGATTAGTGTGGTGTCGCCCTAAATATGCTCAATAAAAACCAATAATTACAGCAAAAGGGGTTGCGGTGAATTTTTTTATTTATTTTAAACAGAATGCACACCCCTAAAAAATAACAATTGCGATAACCCCCCAAAAATCCCCGTTGATATGGATCGCATTGATAAAGCGCAATATAACCCAAAAAGTTTCAGCAAAAAAGAATTTCGGTGAATTATTAAAGTTTCAAAAACCCTGCGCACCCCCATTTGCAAAAA